>CATIWQ010496103.1:0-27073 GCA_949673415.1 Euphorbia schlechtendalii
CAGCCAACTCGCCGGTCGGAAATTAATTCCGGCCAACAGCATATGCAACATTAACGGTCGGAAATTATTTCCTGCCATTAATGTGGTTGGCCGGAAATAAATTCCGGCCAGCCAACTTGTCGGCCGGAATAAAATTCCGGCCAGCCAACTTGTTGGCCAGAATAATTTTCCGGCCATCCAACTCGCCGGCCGAAATATTATTCCGGCCAGCCAACTCGTCGGCCGGCATATTATTCCGGCCTAGCAACAAATTGGCCGGAAAACATTTCCGGCCTACGTGCATTTTGGCCGAAAAATAATTTCGGCCAACTGAAATATTAGCCGGAATTTTTTTCCGGCCGACAATTGTGTTGGCCGGAAAAAAAAATCCGGCCAAGACATTGGCTGGCCGGAAAATCCAGCCGGCCAATATATAGTCGCCGGATTTTCAATTCCGGCGACAGGTGAAATTTTTTTTTTTTTTTAATTTGGGGGTATTTTTATCTTTTGAACGGGCGACACGTTGTAACTCCCGTTTTAATACGAGGAAAATGAAATTAATTGTAAATGAATAATAAAGAGGGAGTATTTTTAGTCAAGAAATAAAGAGAGTACTCCATCTATACTAAACGTTTTGCACAAGAATTAAGAAGTGAATGAACAGAAATTAAACATATTAAATTAATCTTTTACATTATTTTAAAAATCTCTCCTTAGACGTTATTTAGAGAGTTATCGCCCGACTTTCCTAGTGCTTAAACCCCAATGACTAGCGCCTGCATCCTGCCTAATCCTCCGCCTAGGTTTCTGGAAGCCCCAACCGCCCGACTAGTGGATAGCGTTTTTTAAAACATTGATTTTTTTATATATATTCTAAACATTAATTCAATAATAGTAGCGTCTCTCATTTTAACTCTCTTACCTTATTTTTACAATCTATAGAAGATCATTACATCACAATTGATTCACATGTTATACTTAAATTTTGATTACTTAAATTAAAATTTATAATTGAAACTCTCTATCTTTTATTGGGATTCAAATTTGATTATCTGATAACGTTGAAAGAGAGAGGAAAAAAATCTCTAGAACACCGAAAATAATGTCGCTTAAAATGAGAATAATATTTTCATCTTAAACGTCTCTGACACTTCGATGGAGGGGTAAAAAACTAAGAAATGATATTTTACACCATTCAAAAGCCGTTTGACATTTGTAACTATTAGACAAATTATTTTCGCCTAATGCATTAACACTCTCATAAACTTGACTTAGAAAAATCGGATGCCACTTTAAAGTTATAAAAGGTCTAGATACCCCCTTAAGTTGGTAATTTCAAACCAGTTAGCTCCATCAACGTCATCTGTCAGAATTTAGTTAATATGACTTGTCAAAATGTCATTTTCTGATTTCTCTCTCCAACCAAAAGTTGACACGTGGTATAGAGGGAGCAAATTGGTGCATTTTTGCCAAGTTAAAGGGGTAACTGATCCTTTTAAAAGTTGAGGATGACATCCAATTTTCTAAGCCAAATTTAAAGAGGTATTGATATATTTTAGCAAAGAGATGCCAGTGATAATTAATTTACAATTAATTAAATACCATTTGATTTTAATTTTGATTCCTTTTATTTATTATTTAAGTTATTTATATACTTTTTCACTGTATCTCTCTCGTTTACTTTTTTTATTAATTAGGAAAGAAATAAACTACCAATTAATTTTTAAGTAATTAAGTAAAAAGAGAAAAATATGAAGGACAAATCAATCATTTTAATTGTAAAATAAATTTCCTTATAAATTGGTTTTGATGAAAATACTAAAATTATTATTTATTAAAATCACTAGAGGGAGTATTAGTAATTCACATTAATATGTAGGATAAACTTAAATAACATGACATGCGGTTTAACTGTTATTAAAATGAGATATGTGACTTTTTTTTCCAAAATGAGGTTTGCTGTTTAGAAAACTTAGCAAAAATAATTACCAAAATTAAAGAAATGTCATGACAAATGGTAATTTCGTCTAGTTTGAACTGAAATTTTACATTTTAGTTAATAAAATTACAATACACAGCACGGATGCATTTTGAAAAAAAGTTAAAAGCAGATATTATTTTAATTAAAATACGATAAACTTTATAAAGATCGTAAAAATATATATCCTAAATTACTTAATAAAATTCATGCTCTTCTTCCAACAAGTTAAGGGGCCATGATAAAAGAAATAAATATGAAATGGTAAAAGAGATTTGCAATTTAAAAAGTCACCATAAAAGTTTAAGTTTTAAAGAGATAGTGGTAAGCCAACTTCTTTAAGACCTGTTTGGTGATTTTTCAAGCTGTTGTCCTAATAAGTTGCTTTCACAAACTTTTAACAGTATTGCATATTTTAGCTTTGAATATCACATTTTTATCATTCGTACTATATAATTAGGAACAGTCTGATCTATTTTTTTTTTCAAAATCAACTCTGCTACTTATAGCAAAAGCTTGAAAATGAAGCTTTTCGGAAAAGCAGCCTGGGAAAGCAATCTGGTCCTTAGTCTTTTTTTTTCTTGATATATACGAATTCAATCAATTAACTTTTTACCGTGATAATAAATGAAGACGGTAAAACATATTATTTATATCCTTTCCTATAATGAGCCATATGCAGTTGTCATGAATAATAGGTTGCTCTAACTGTTTTTGGGTCAAATGATTTTATAACATGATAGGAGCAGAATAATGTTTGATAATTGAAAAAATCACGAGTTAGTAATTAAAGTCTTAATAGAGTTTGAATTAACGTCTCGTTAAGTTCAGCCAATTGCACTTTATATGTACAAAAGAACGAAAAAACATCATAAAATAATAGGACAATATACAGAAGAATGAGAAGAAATACAGAAGAAAGCCCTCTTATTACTCAAATACCAATGTATTTTAAAAAATTGCCACTCTATTATAGATTACTTTAATAATGATGATGATGATGATGATGATGATAATAAACATTGAACATTAGATGCTAGTTTATTTTTCCTAAAATAAATAAGGTATGACTCAAAATAGTAAAACACCAATGGATTCATAAAGCAAAATATTTTTACCGCATCTGAATTGATCTATTTATTTATTAAATATAGAATTTGAAAATTCTAAAATATTTTCATTGACCCTGTACCTTAAAAAAGATTAATACTTTATGGCTTATCTTAGACGTGTAAAACAGAATTATCGTACCCATAATCGTACACGTTTTTTCATATAGTCAAAGCTTTTGATTTAAATTGATCATATGGTCAAAGATTAAACATACTAAAATGATTTTCATCCTTCCATATTGAGATGGATCTCAAATCTCTTTACTAAATTTAGTTTTGTAGTTTTAACTCATCTCAACGTAATTTTAATCCATGATCAGATTTGTAGTTTTCTTTTACCCGTGGTATTAGTTTGTCGCTTCTCAAGCTACTCTTCATATATTTTTAATTAAAAAATTTATTTTTTTAGAGAAAAGCAGAAAAGCAAAGTTGATGTAAATGGAAGGGTAGGAGAAATGAACAAGTTGAATTTGGTTGTAGTCTTTTTTTTTTGGTTCATGTAAACATATAATGTTCAAATAAGTGTCATGCAAGGACCACACTAGTCTTGTCCTCACACGATGACCCATTGACAAATACTACTCGGTTTTAGCAATGCCAAAGGGCGAGTCATAAGATCAACTACATTCATAGAAACCATTTGACATAAAAAAAAAAAAAAAAAGGTTAAAACTCTTAAATAAGACTCAATTGTAGTTATATATTATTTTAACACTCTCGGTCACATATGTCTCACATATTTGAAGTGAGTACAACTCATGTTCATTTTATTAGAACATCTTCAATAGTTAGTCTATTATATGCTTTGGTGACATATGGAATAGACATTCAAATTAATGACAAGGATAAATAGACTTGATATTTTGAAAATTTGACACAATAGATCGTGAATTCTAATTGTATTATATATTTTTAAATTAAATAATAACAACCAAATCAATTGAGTATTAAAATAATATTTAATTGATGAGTCATTTGGTCTATTTGATTGTTTATTTGTGGACAATTAAATAGACAATCTTCAAAATTTGGAATGCCACATCAACTTGGAAAGATGAATAGACTAGCTACTGTAAAGTTTTTTTTAATTAAATATTTATTTATGCTTATGTGTCAAGAAAAAAAGTGAAATAGACAAGCTATTGGAGATGATCTTATACGTTGAAATTTATTCTATAAGTAGAGTTGTTAGGATTCAAAATCTACATCTTCAGGTGCAAGTAGATCTAATATCATGTCATGGAGATGGAACCATTTGATTTAAAAATTTAAATTAATAAAAAATACCTAATCAGTTGTGTTAAAGGTCCAATCTACCCACTTAAATAACACTTTTGATATTGTTTATTTATGAGGTGGAACATACCTCCAACATTACCCCACAATTGAGTTTGAACCAATTATCACTTGTTAAACATTACTTTCTCAATTTCTTTTGAGCTTAGTAAAAGGTTATCAAGTAGAACAAATAAGTCATAATATCAATAAAATGCACAAAATGAGATTTTTTCTAAGAATTATAAAGAATCCAACAAAATTTTAATTGGATTCAATCAAATTTGTTCGATGTTCTAAGATTTGATGGACTTTAATGCATATTTTTGTTAGAAATCTAATAGATTTCAAGAAGTTACAAAAAATTTTGAAAAGAACACAATAAATGACATTGCAATGATAAAAATAGACGATCAAAATATTTTAAAGTGACATGTCAAAAATATGAACGATCTGAAAGTTATATGCCAAATTAAACAAATTAATTAGAAAATGTCAATAACATGTTTCTAAGAGACCGTAAAATTGTAAATATTATCTAAGAAAACATGGATTTGAGATAAATTTCAGTTAAGGTTTATTTTGTAAATAATTAGCAAAATGTATGAATCTTGATAATTACTCTTTTTTGAAAAATAGAAATCCTCAAAATATATTTTTAAAATTTACCCTAAATACCGTCGACACAATACTATTCACACGAGCACTTTTCTTTGGGAAATCGTGTTATAAGAATTCAAATATATAATTAAAAGGAAATAAATATATAAGGCATGTGCTTAACTTATTTCCCATTTTTTTACTAGTCATCGTAGTCAAACTCTCAAAACTCAAATTACTTATCATTTTCAAAATTATAAATATTTTTTCATGTTTCTTTCAACTTTTCTCTCATTTATTCATTTGTGCATAACATTAATTACATAATTTGAATTTGAAAAGTAAAACATTTACTAATTTATTTAAGAGCAATTGGTGTTTTCATTTCTTTAATTAATTGATTTATTATAATATGTGAAATATGTAACATAAGTTAAACATTTGAGGAAGTATAAATTTATGCAGTAATTACCAAGAATGAATTGGCCGGAAGCAGCCACAGTTATAATTAAAAATAAATCATGTTTCAAAACATGTATCATATTGACGTTGACAAAGAAGATAATTGTCTTAAAAATTCACATGATTTTCGAGTCAAAATGATGTAACTGATTACGATGCAACCGTGCATTGTTATCAATATCCGATCAACTAAATTTTGACAATTTTCTGCCATATTTGCTTCTGTTCAAATCAAAACGAAATTGTTTTCCTTAAAAGTTTTGCTATACTTGGATTTTTTTGTTCTTATTATTTTTTTATTTTTTACAATAAATTTCAGTACAAGTGGTTGTTCGTGATTCTTTCTAATTTATCAACATTCATAAAGCAGTAAAAAAAATTAGATCGGGCACTGATTATTTTTACTTGGTTTTGCAAGCCCAGTGATGGGGTGTAGACAATGCAAGGTGCAAGACTGTTCGATGACTTCTTTATTGATCGGCAAAGAAAAAACGTCAAGAAATTTATAGATTTACATGTAAAATTAAACTGTTTCTCTAAAACACTAGCTATCCAATAAACTCAACTACTGACCACTATAACAACTAACTAAGATAACAAGAATTAGACCTAATAACATTCAAGATTACAACGCTTAACCAAAGAAATCAACACAAAATTTTTATCTTTCTATCTTCAAATCTTCACACAAGCCTTCACAGAGTTTAACTTACAAATACACAGTATTTAGTTAAAATCTCAGCACAGCATCAATTGCAGTTTCCTCAAAGCTACCTGAAACTTAGAAATAGAAACATATTTAGTCAAAATATCTGCAGGGTTAACATTAGTGTGAATCTTATTAAAAGAGATAAAGCTAACATTTACAACATCTCCAACAAAGTGAAGCTTAATGTGTATGTGTTTAGTTCATTCATGAAATATAGCATTTTTGCACAAATGTATGACATACCGAGAATCATAGTTAACCTTAACTATATTTTGTTCTATTCCTAATTCTGTAACTACCTTTTTCAACCACAAAGCTTCTTTAATAGCTTCCATTAAAGCTTTATACTTTGCTTATGCAGTTGAAAGAGCAACAATATGTTGTAAAAAACATTTTCAACTAATAATATTACCACCCAAAATAAAACAAAAACCTATTATAGCCCTCCTTCTATCAAGGCATGCATCATAATCTGAATTACAATAGCCTTTAACTGAAACATTTTCATTCACAACACATTTATACAGCAAACAAGTAGACAAGGAACCTTTCAAATACCTAGCTAACCATTTTCAAGGTAGTCAATGTGATATATTAGGTCTACTCATAAACCTGCTTACTAAACTTACCCCATAGGTAATATCAGTTCTAGTACAAATCATGACATACATAATAGATCCAACCAAATTTTGATAAGGAATGTTAGCCATAAAAGCAGACTCTTCTTCACTTAATATTAAAGAGACACACTAAGCTTGAACTGAGAACCAATAGGAGTAACATTACTCAAACCAGAAAAATCAAGAACTTTCACAATGTAATCATTTTGAGTAAGCTTAATAGTGCCATTATTTTTATCTCTAACAATGTTTATGCCTAGATTCTTTTTGCCTCACCTAGGTCTTTCATTTCAAATATAGAATTTAGCTTAAGTTTTAACCGAATAATTTCAAACTTATGTTTATATGCTATGAGCATATCATCAACATAAAGAAGCAGGTAAATAAAAGAATTAACATTTAGTTTATTAAAGTAGACGCATGGATCATATTCACTCTATTGAAATTAAGTTTCAGCATGTATTCATCAAATCTTTTATCCCATTACGAAGGGGAATTTTTTAGGCCATACAATACAAAGACTTTTTAAGCAGATTTACAAGATTTTCTTTGCCTTTTTCTTCAAAGCCATCTGGTTGAGACATATATAATTCTTCTTCTAAATGTTAGTGAATAAAGGCAGTCTTAACATCTAACTGTTCTAATTCTAAATTGAATAGGGCAGTTAAAGATAGAATTATTCTTATAGAAACATGTTTCACAATAGGTGAAAAAATATCATGAAAGTAAATTCCATCAATTTGAGAATAACCTTTTGCTACAACTCTAGATTTATATCTTTCTTTTTCTATTCCTAGTATCTCAGGTTTTCTCCTAAATACCCATTTACAACCTATGAATTTAATAAGTTAAGGAACCAATTTCCAGGTTTCATTCTTTTCTAGAGAAGAAATTTCATCTTCCATGGAAGCATACCACTAGATCCTATCATTGGAGTTGGTGGCTTCATAATAAATCCTAGGCTCTAGATTCTCTATAAAATCAGCAATTAAGATTGCAAAAGCATTCAGATTAGTTTCAATCATATATAGTTTTGTTAAGATATACCAATGATCTAATTTCTCTTTTTGCCCTATCTCTAACTAAACTATAATTTTCGAGATTTGAATGTCAAGATTTTGATTATCATTTTGATTAAGATTATTATTATTATTAAAATCATCAAGAGTAGCTTTTAACATTTTCAGGTTGATCTTCCTGAAAAGGATTCTCATTGTTATCAGTGTTATGTTGATGCAATTTATCAAGCTCCACCTCAAATCAAGTGTTAGTTTGCTGATTTAAGAGATTATCATTCTAAAAATTACTTATAACTCTAGGAAATTCAAATTCATTGAAGATAACATCCATATTCACTATAACTTTATTTTCAAACAAAGACCATAGCTTATAAACTTTTGTTCCATTTTGATAAAAAAAAAAACACATTTTTAGCCATTGGTTCAAGTTTAGAATCTATTGTATAAGCATAGGCAGTACAACAAAAAATTTTAAGGTGTGAAAAGCTAGGAGGTATTTTAAACCAGAGTTCATTAGGTGTTATAAATCTCAAGACAGAGCTAGGAGACCTATTGATGAGATAACAAGCTGTTTGAACAGCTTCGACCCAGAATTTTGAACTTAGGTCAGACTCATAAAGCATACATCTACTTTTATTAAGGATGGTTTTATTGTACCTCTCTGCGACCTCATTATGTTGAGATGTATTACAAGTCTTATATTTTAAAATTCCAATTTCAGCATAAAAATTATTAAATTGAGTATTGATAATCTCAGGACCATTATCTGTTATAACAGCCTTAATACGTTTACTTTGTTGATTTTCAAACAAGATTTTCCATTCTTTACTTTTGTCAAAAACATCATTTTTGTTTTTAAGAAAGTATACCCACACTTTTTTGGAGAAATTATCAACAAATGACAAAATATTTACTACCAGATATAGACATAGGAACAAGAGAAGAACCCCACAAATCATTGTGAATGTAATCAAGACAAGATTTAGATGTATTAGTTGAACTCTTACAACTTTGTTTATGTGCCTTTCCCATTATGCAAACTTCACAAGTTTTAAGATTATCATAGTTATACAGATTCAGGATTCCTTGTCTTTTTAAGGAATCCAGATCTTAAACACTAAGTGACCAAGTCTCTTATACCATAATTCAGCTTCATCAATGTTAGACATGGTATAACTAGAACCACAAATAACATAAATAGATAGATAGTAAAGACCATTTACAAGTTTTCAAAAAATCAATCATTATCTCTTTTGAGAATCTTAATGTTACCATCATTAGCCTGATAATTAAAACATTTGCTATCTAGGTGACTTAGAGATATCATATTTCTTTTTAGTGTAGGTTTATATCTAACATCTTTTAGAATGATTCTATTACCATTATCAATTAATAAATCTATGATTCTTATTCCAAGAATCTGAGAGGAGTATTCATTTCCCATCAGGACATTGCCCCTCTTGATTCTCTCATATTGACTGAATTAATTTCTTCTAAGAGCCTTATGAAAGGTACATCCAGAATCAAGAATCCAAGATTCTTGATCCCTATTTTGACTTATAATCAAAGCTTTTATGTCTCCTAGCTGTATTGTTTAACAGTTCCACCTATTATGTTATGATTATTCAAGTTCTTAAGTCTCTCTCTACATAATCTCCTAGTATGTCCCTTCTTATTACAATGATAGCAAACAAGGTTTTTTTAAGTAGTTTGTCCTATCATTAGATTGATTTGAAGTTACATTGCTATTCTGTTGAGAGTTACCAGTTTCAGTTTGTTTAGGACCTTTCTTTTTACCTTTTTTAATATTTTCCTTCTTTTTACCTTTTATAGTTAAAGCTTCATTAGACTAACCTTTACTTCTCACCCTTAAATTCGAGTTCCCTCATTCTTAAAGCATTTACTATGTCATAAATTTCAAGAGACTCCCTACCATATTTCAAGGCATCCTTTACATTTTCGTAACTATTTCCAATAGAATTTAACAGAAGGATAGATTGATTTTCTTCAGAGATAGTCTCCTCAACACTTTCCAACTTAGTGACTAATCTCTAGAACCCATCAAAATTATCATCAATTCTATTAGAGTGATTCATTTTAAAACCTAAAAAAAATTTCTTTAAGAAAGAAAGTTTAGCAACATGTTTAGTCATGTACAGAGACTCTAACTTTAACCATAAAGCAGGAGTAGTTTTTTCTGCTCTAACTCTCCTAAGAACTAAATTAGAAAAATTAAGGATGATGGTGAAGTAACCTTACTCCATGACATCATATTTTTCCTGTTCACTTAATGAAGCAGGAAAACTGGCTTTGCCTTGAAGTGTCTTATGGCATTTGGCATGAACCATAACAAATTTAATTTTCTCTTTCCATAAAGAGAAATCCCCTTTCCCATCATATTTTTCTAAACTTATTTTAGCTACAGACATCTTTGAAAATAATTTCAGAAGATAATTCTTCGAAGATAAGTTTAAACACCACTCTATTCCTAGGGAAAGATTGATTTGAATCTTAGAGCAAAGAATTAGAATGTAAGCAATAGCATATACAGACAGATTGAGAGCAATTAGAAGAATAAACTCAATCTTAGTGGATCTATACATCAGCAAGGAGCAAAGATCAAACCTTAAACAAAAGAGGCAGAGATAAGAGGATTTACTAAAGAAAAAACTGAAATCAAGTAACATAAAGAATGCATGTGGAAAAAAACAAGTCCTAGATCTATTTTAGGCGATCAATAATCTAAAATTTAAAAGGAACTATCTGATACCAATATGTTTGCGATTCTTTCAAGATTTACATTTTATCAACATTCATAAAGTAGTTGAAAAACTAGATCAAACACATATTTTTTTAACTTGCTTCCTGCTGGTCCAGTGACGAGATGTAGTCAATGAAAGGTGCAAGGCGACTCTGGTGACTTCTTTATTGATCAGAATAGAAAATATGTCAAAAGGTTTTACAAATTTATAGGCCAAATTAATTTGTTTCTCTAAAACACTAACAATCCAATAAAACTTAACTATTGAACGCTATAAAAACTAATAGAGCTAACAAGAATCAGGCCTAATAACATGCAAGCCAAGATTATAATGCTTAAGCAAAGAAATCAACACATGTCTCTCTATCTTCAAATCTTCACACAAGTCTTCCAGTAGACTCAAATCATCTTCTTCTCGCATACGAAACCATAGTGTCTATCAAAGGACCTTCTCAAGGATCCAATATTAGCAAGAAATCAAAGGTTATATCTTGGTTACAGAGAGAGATGAAAGGTTTTTTAGAGAGAATATAATGAATTGGAAGAACAAAGAAAGTTTATATATTTAGGGTTAAGCAAAAACGAGTTAAGGCTTACAAACTTGAACTTTTTGGTTATGGGCTTGACAAAGTTGTAAAAGCCACATCAATACAGGCCACATTAATTTTACCAATATTTTATTATAAAAGGTCTAATCTTTAGTTTGCCCCCCTGAACTTGGTTTCAAAAATCAAATGACCCCCCTGAACTTTAAAAAGCACCCCGTTACCCATTGAACTTGCAAAAATGCGTCAATTTGCCTCTTCAACTTGTAACAAATGTACCAATTTTCCCCCTGATTACAATGTGTCAACTTCTGGTCGAGAGAGAAAAATAGCATATTTGAAAAGTCAAACCAATCAGAAGGTGACACATGACATTTAGGAGGTAAATTGATGTTTTTTTACAAGTTAAGGGGGTAACTGGGTGCTTTGTAAAGTTTAGGGGATCATTTGATTTTTGAGGCCAAGTACAGGTGGCAAATCATGCATTAAGCCATTGTAAAATGGTAAATTGTTTCTAACTAGGATCATATTTTTAAAGTTACCATAAAGCACAATGCTAAATCATGACACAAAAGTGTATTTTTCCCCATTTTAAACTTAAGTTGCTTGAAAAAACACGATATATGTGTGGTAAAGATTTCAGCATGGTGGTTAAGACTGAAGCAGTGAACTTAGAGATCATAAGTTCGAATCCATGTTCAGATGAAGTGAGGATTTTTTTTTGTTATGATTGTCAGCCCAATGAGAGAGTATTTTTTTTAAAAAAAAACTCGGTATAATTTTAATGATGAATTTTAAACATTGTCAATAATTGTTAATAAATGTTAATTTAAAATTTTAAAAATAAAGACAAAATGAAAGTCTCCTACAAATATTAAAATCTATATCAAATTTTAAATAACATGATTAAATTATTAATATAATAAACGGATGGCACATCATTATTTTTTACAAATAAGGTCATCTTCTCTTCAACCTTTAAAAGTTGAACTAAATTTAGCTAAACTGAACTAAATTTAATTGAACTTATTTCAGTATAAATTTATAACTAAACATAGTTAAACATAACTTAAATGTTGTGGAAGAGAACAGGGTATAAATGTCACTCATCAATTTTGTAATTGTAATGGCAGCATATATATAAAAAAACACCACTCATTAAAACTGGAAAGAAAGTTTATTTAATTACCCTTTTCTTTGCTGAAGATGATGTCACCAATTAAGTGAAAAATGATGTCAATACATGTATTTAATACATTCCACAGATTAAAGAGGAATCTTACATGTATATAACCATGTTTCCTAGCCTATTTCAGAACTAGACAGAACTTTTATAATTAAAATTAGTCAACTTTACTATTTATTTCTAATATTTTCAAAACCACATGTTATTTTGACATTAATGATTTTTGTACGCGATATGGGGACCAATAATTATAGAATTGAAATTTTAAACTGAAATTTGACACCATGTGGAAGAACTGATAACCGTGTTGTTTCATTTGCATTCCTAATTACTGTTCTGTTTCATTTTTTCTGCATTGGTAAAAAAACCAAAATTCACAGTCAACTAACTTCAAGCTCCTTTTCTACAGACAAAAAAAAAAAATGGTTTGGAGCTCAGAAATTGGACTTGTCTTCCGCAAAATTTAGCAAAACCTTCAAAATTGAAGAAATGGAGTTGGGGTCATCCTTGACTGCATTATCTTTGGCTTTGAAAATACCCTTAATTATACGCGTATATAGCCTCTCCAGCTGTGCTATGCCATAGTTTTCTGTCTGCTTCACAAGCAACTGCCCAACCTTTTCTGCTTGCCTTGATATTTCGGCATCCAAAATGGCTGTATCTTTTGTATTTGTGCTGGCTTCTTTCGTGCTGTCGATTGTGTTGACTTTTTCGAACAACGTCTCCGGTCTTCCGTTATTTGTGTCATTTGCAGCTCCTTCTGGAAGCCGGGATTTTTCCTCTGTAGTTGAAACTTATTTTCATTCATAACAAGGATATCACTTCAATTGTCCAAAATATTGTAGAGTTCAATTACTAATCAGAAATTCGAGAAATACCACGTAACGATTATTCACCATAAATTTTATGCTAGTGATACGGAAGCAAAGCAAAACTGGCAAAACAGGAAACAAGGACAGGCGAGTGTGGTTCCCACATAAAAAAATATGGACTAATTTGAAGGTTCCACACTTCAATTATGCTGAAATGTGGGACAGCCGATGAATGTGAAATAGCTACTGTCAACTTAAGACTCTAGGCACCGGCACCCCATCATACTTTATTTTCAACTCATTCACAGTTCAATCCAGTTTATTTCAGTTAAAATTAAGTTTCAGTTCATCCAATATATAAAATAAATTAATATTTATAATCATGAAAATGATAATTTAAAATAATAAATAAATTATTATTTGCTTAAATTTTAATAAAAAAATATAAAATTATTAGTTTATGCATAGTATGCAAAAAAATAAAAAATTATAGACATAATAATAAAAATAATAAAACATAAAATAATTATAACTGTCAATAATAATAATAATAATAATAATAATACATATTATTTTCATAAATATTAATTAAATAATTTGTTTCATAATATATATTAATATTTCAAACTATTGTTGTTATTAAATTTTTTATTATAAATTTTATTTCAAGTTTCATTTTTAGCTAAGTTGAATGTTCTCATCTTAACTGAGAAACAAAACAATAAAATCAAAAGATAAACCCGCAAGGACTTCAGACCGTACCTTGTTGCGTAACATCAGTGCTTTTCTTTTGCCTTTGATCCTTGTTAGTGTTAACCTCGGGTTGGGCATTACGCAGCCTTGCACTCGCTCTAGTGACAGTTCCAAGCTGCATAACTGGGGTTGCCGGAAAAAGAGAACCGCCCAAATCATGTAGCACATTAACTGGGCCTCCTTGTTCGGCAACCTTGTCACAGTATGCAACAAGTGCAGGGTCCATTTGAGACAGCATTCCATGCACCTACATAAATGTTGGACTGCTCTGCTAAAACCCTTTACGAAAAATGGAAGCGAGGAGAAAAAATAAAAAGAACGGATAATTTACTGCATCTCGAAGTTCATAAGCTCTACTGACGATCCTAGCTCCATTGTAATCATCTCCATTATACACCTGAATTCGAGAGAGAAAATGTCAACTTAGAAGTTATGTACAAGAAAGACATCATTGCATTCTCTAAATGCATACCTCAAATTACCATGATTTAACTTAGCATTAATTTATTAGTTATGGTACGTAGTAGACTTTTTAAATTTGCTAGTCATGCATGGCAATTATGAAGAAAAATTTTCAAGCACAAAAGATAAAATTTGCAAGTGAACTAAATAAAGGGGATAACGGGGTGCGTTCGATAGTTAAAAGGGGGTAGTTGGCTTTTTGGGCCAAGTTCAGGGGGCTATATATGGTATTAAGCCAAGTTAAAATCATAATAATAAAGATACCTTTGCATTGGTGATAATGAGATCAAAGTCTTGTAGGAAAGCTGAACAAGTGATGTAGTGAGCAGAGTCGACACGCTGAAGCAGAGTAGCCACATCCATAGGGGTCTGAATTATTGAGCGATAGTTAGGGGCATCCTCATCTCTAACTGGGTAATGGAACGCACTAAATCGTTTGTCATACAACATCCTGCAATACAAAAGGTACACCATTTTCAATTCAATGTACTGTTCCATGATTTTCAAGGACAGTAACCAAGGGAGTTCAAGAAGAATAAAGTAATTTAGAGATCGATGCATATAAAAATACTATATGAATTATGATTAAATTGATTTTTAATATATATAAAATACCATAAATTTGCTATTGTATACTTGTAGTTAAATATAATATATAGACGGACCTAGATAGTTATTATAGGGTGTTATTAGTAGTGAAGTAGCTAAATTACAAAGTATAATTTGAAAATAATATCAAAATGTTTTTCTTTTCTTTTCCTTGTTATATCTCTTCCTCATTTTATCCATCTTTGCACACCAGGGAGAAATAGACAATTCATGAAATACTATCATATCGCAGAAGTCTAAAACAAACTAGATAAATATTTATAAAATTGAAAAAACCCATCTAAAGATTATTTTACCGGTTGCAAACATCTCTGAGGCACATTCGCATTCGGCGAAGGGCATGCTGCTCTGCTTCTATCCTAGCTTTTACCTCTGAGGCCTTTGGACCACTTGCTACTTTAGGTGCCTTTGGAAGTTCAGGAAGGGCTACAAGTTTTTGAGATTTATTGCTCTTTTCCTCCTTTAAGACTGATAAGGCAGCTTCGATCAAACGATCAAAAAACACAGATCTGTCTTCAGTTGAAGGTATGCCCACTTGATAGCTGAAAATGGAAAATGAATATCCTGTTCAATTTATGAAAATTCACTAAAGAAATGTACAAGGTATTATTTTTTAAAAGAAATTAATTTCACTAGCATGTTCTAATTTCATGTACTAATAATGTATAAATAATTTTATGAATTTTTAATATGTATAATTCAATTTAAAATGCAAGGTTATGGGCGTGCAGTTATACCGGATCAGTATCAATAAAAATAGAAACAATATATAACTTGTTAGTTCCAAAAATAGAGAACATACATAGACCGTTTAGGAAATACTAGTGACAGCTGATCTTCATTCTCATCAGGCAGATGTGAAGAAGTTCCAAGCAACAATATAGGTAAATCAGATGGTAATTCTTCTAACAAAGTCAAGAGGACAGCCTTGAGTTGCTCATGTGCCTGAAAATATCAAGGTTATCAGAACCCAGATTAATTATTTTAAGTAAATTATAATTTCAAAAAGAAAAAAAAACAAAAAATTTGAACATCACAAGTTGATTTATACAGATCAGCTTATAGTGCAGTGGGTGTAAGAAAATGGTTATTACATACAAAATAAAACAAAAGCTCACAAAACACACTCAGAATCTATTCTTTCAATATGCATGACCACGGCCTAAACTTCATGAATCAATTTAGATTGTACTAAATAGAATGTTAAGCTCTTTTGGTAATTGAAAAAAAAGGGCATCAACTCACATTCTCCCACCAAAGACCAAATTGCGATAAATAAAGGACCGAAGGTGTTGTTCTTCTTGCTTCACCAAATATATGCACCAAAGCTTCCTCAGGTGTCTTAGCACTAGGGTCTGAAAGAAGAGATGGAAGACCAAGAGAATGAACAGGAAATTTCTCCAATTCATGCAAGATAGCAGGCCCAAGATGATCCTGTTAAAATAAAACAGTAAGTATATTTAGTTTGAGGTTCCCAAAACAAAATTATTTCAAGAAAATTACCATCCCAGAACCTTCCCCGCCACATAGCAGAAGTCTTGGCCTGTACACAAGAGGAATTGCAGACCCATAGGAAATCATGGAAAGCTTGGTAAATTCTGAATTTGATGACATTCCAAGAGGTGGGAAAATATCAGAGATGCAATTCATGGCTAATCGAAGATGTCTTTGCAAACATGGTGAAACTACCAAAGACAACGGCCCAGAGTGCACAGCAGCACCCCTGTGAGCAGCAGGGGTAATTGTAGACATGGCTTCGATGAAATGATATTTTTCAACGCTGACCGCATCGATGTCAATGAGGAACCTATCATCACTTGTATAGACTTGAGGATACTTTTCACGGAAAGCACGAATAGCTGCTTCAGTGCATAAAGCCTTCAAATCAGCACCACAATATCCAACACAGCTGGCTGCAAGCTCCGCTTTTAGTTCTTTCGAAGGAGGGCTTTTCCACTTTCGAGTATGTATGTCTAGTATTTCAGCCCGCGCTTCAAAACCAGGCAATGGAAAGTTGAATTCACGGTCAAACCGACCAGGACGACGCAACGCTCCGTCGATAGCATCGACTCTGTTCGTTGCTCCAATCAAAACTACTTGTCCTCTAGAATCTAGACCATCCATCAAAGCGAGTAAAGTTGAAACGATAGAATTGTGAATCTGCTCTTGTTTGCTAGATCTCACAGGAGCAAGCCCATCGATTTCGTCAAAGAAGATAATGGATGGCTGATTCCGTTGCGCCTCTTCAAACAGCAGTTTCAGTTGCCTTTCAGCTTCACCAACCCATTTGCTAAGAACATCAGCACCCTTGCGCATGTAAAAACTAACCTTTTGGCCAGCTTTCGAAGCAGCACATGCCAATGCTCTAGCTATCAGTGTTTTCCCAGTGCCAGGTGGACCGCATAACAAAACCCCCCTTGGCGGGGTAATATGGTAGCTGGCAAAAAAATCTGGATACAATAATGGGAAGAAAACCATTTCCTTTAAAGCATCAATGTATCCTGAAAGCCCACCTATGTCGTCAAAACTAAAGCTCTCGTCAAATTGTAATGGCTGAATATCTGCTCCACCCTTGGAGCTCGGTCCAGCAGTTTGGATCCCGGAAATCAATGAAGAAACAGTTTCACCCTGATGAACCCAGCCAGAAACAGCAACATTTAGTCCAAATGATGAGGATCCATGCATGTCGAGTCCTCCAAAGAGCCAAGGCGGGCCCGTTCTAGTACCCCGAGCCCAAGGAATAGCAGGACCTTGGTCCAGCTCATCAACAAGAAGAGAATCATCAGAATCTTCGGCTCTTGTTATTCTGTGGTGCTTGTAAACTCGTGATCCGCCTCTCCTTACTTCCCGATTACCTCTTGTCACTATTCCTTGATGCAACACCTTTCGTGGAGATCTAGGTCTTAGCTTACCTTCTTGCAAAGAATGTCTGCTGATGTCAGCTCTGTTACGGAGATCGTATCTTCTTCTTCCTTCTTGTTCCTCATCATCATCCTCTTCATCGTCATCATCATCGTTAGTGTCTTCTTCTTCATCCTCATCCTCTTCTTCATCTTCATCATTCTGATCATCGTCTGCCTCATTATCATCGATCTCATTCCCATTTTCAGTTTCGTCCTCGATTATCTTATCATCGAAATTATCCTGCTCATCATGACTAGACTCCAATTTTAACTGTCCTCTTCCCACCTTTGTTGAGCGACGAGGCCGCAATCCTTCACGTCTAGGTGTAGTCTCTGCAAAATTTTTGCGCTTTGAAGATGACAACTCATCCCAATTCACACTGTTACCAATCCGTTTCCTTGCAGTCCGAAATGGTGGTTTCTGAAAATACAATTACTCAAGACTTCACCCAAAATAAATTAGAGTAAACACAGATTTTACACAAATTTCACAATATTTCAGGCTTGCACCATCAAAGACAATTACCAAAGAAAATAGCTGAACACCATACCATTTTTATCACAAGAGTAGAGTTACTTAACTCACCATCAAGTCTTCATCTTCTGATCCAGAACTGTTAGTGAAATCCTCAAGATTTACTGATGCCCTCCTCTTTCTGGTCGAGCGCCGAAGATTGGCTGCTACTGTCTGTAAAAACAAGTAGTTACAGATATCATAAGTTGGGATCACAACTAAGAACACAAAGGTAATTTTTCATCTAGTAGGCATTAAAAGAAATAGATTTGAAGCGAAAACGTATATAATTTCAGGAGACTTAAACATTTAGATTCTTGCAGCTTACACCACAAGAAATGTTGGTCCATGACGAATAAATTGCCATTTCACCAATAAGGGGTTAATACTCCACTCATGATTTTGTTTTTCAATTTTTATCTTGACCATAGGAGTTTACATCTCACCTTGAAAAGTGTTGTCGGGAGTTAAGCTCCACTATGCAATAAACTTCTACAAAGACTAAGGCGAAACAGGACAATAAGGGAATGTCCCGAGCAAAGTAAGGCGTTCGGGCTTCTAAAATATTAAGCTATATTTCTAATACTGTGCGATGACTCGCTAATCTAGAGGCGCTAGCCAAATTTTGCCTAACTTGGACGACTTTCTGCCTAGCCTGGTCTACTAGTCGACCAGGCGAGCGCCTTTCACATGATTTCACATGAACACATATACTACATACTTCAATTCAATCAAAACCAAAATTTTCCATTATAACACCAAAGTTACATAATGCAAGTGAAGAGGAAACAGAGCAAATAATTGATAATAGTAAGAAAGCTGAAATATTAAAATAATTCCATGCAGGTTTTTTAAATGGGGAATATGGGGAAATAAACAGAGTAACTTACGCTATTACTTGCGTTTTGTGTTGGTTGATTTAGAATCTTTGCCAAACGAGAAGCAGTAGTCCTCGCCTTAAGTTTAGTTGTTCCAAGTTTATTTTTCTTGGGACGGCGAATTGGACGGATATTTGGAGAATAATACATGAATGCACGCAGTTTTGGCCTTCTTCTGAGCCTATTACTGGTTCGCACTGGCCCAGGAACAGGGCCATCTCCAACATCAGAACGTTTTAGATACATATGCAAACACTATCCCCACCACTTAAAACGCCGAACTTCAAATTCACAAACACAATGAACTCAAGTTTCAGCCTCAAATCAAGAACTAACTAGAACACTCTAAAGTTGGAAAAACTAGTTTAAGCCCTATTTTGGATCAGTGGGAGAGATCAAACAATAGAGTCACCATTTTGTTTCTTCCCTTTCAATTTCATTTCTGGTTTCAAACTAGAATAACACAAAAAATTAAACTAGTTATCAGAGGACCTAGTTGAACCGCTGCATAATTTCAACCATACAAATAGAAGTTCATTAATCATTTAGGGAGAACCTATAAGAATTTACTGTTCTTATCAGTGGAAGAAAACAAAGCATTAGCAAAATTTCAGAATATAGTTCATCGCTGAATATTCCTAGAGCCTCTAAAAGAACTAGAAGCAAGAGAGACAATCGGTACTGTCAGCAAAACTGAAGAAAACCAAAATATACAAACTAATTGAAGGAAATGTAGCATTTCAAGAGAACCCAAGATGCCTAGGAAGTAAGATCAGAAAAGAGGGGGAAATTGTGAAGATCGTAAGATAAAAGGCAAAAGCAACAGCCCATGAGGCACTAATTTAAACCAAGGCTGAGATTTATCCCAACTGTAGAACTACGGAAGTGTAAAATTTGTACAGAAAAGAGGCAAACGAACGATAACTAAAAGAAACAAGCCGATAGGAAAACATGAGCACCACTGAGTAAATGCAACGGCATATAGGGATGAATCATTGAACAGAGTCAGCATTCTCAGAAATCATGAAATGCATGTACAGAACAACAATCTCCACTAACAAATACACATTAGAACACGAGCGCAAATGCATATATGCACAATTTCCACTTTCGAGCCTATTATTTGAATTTGAAAGAACAATAATCAACCAAAATATACTTCAGAACAGCAATCAAACAGCATGCAGACCCAAATTAAATCAGGGTTTTGCATATGGACCGACACTTGACCTTCTGTACCATATCACAAGGATTTAAAGGGTTTTGGCACGAAATTTACCGTTGCAGCCACTGTGAACCGCTATCTCCGGCGTATCGTCACAGCGTGAGCTGTAACAGCGCAGCCATTACAGAGTATCAACCATAATTTGAAACGGCCAATCCGGTAAAATAGAAAGGAGGAAGACGAGCAACAGGATAAGAAAGAAAGGTGTCCAGGGGGAGAAGGAGGGAAAAGGTTGTTGATTACTATACTGAAACACATGGGATTTTGATCCCCCGGAGTTTTTAACAAGGAGATTGTTGGAAAGAAACGTATTTTGCCGTTTTCCAATTCGTTTCTTTTCTATAACTTGGTTTTGAATTAGTTTTCAATACGAACTCTCATATTTTCATATTACGGCGTTTTATACTTTTCTGATATTGTATATTTGTATTTGTGAATGCACTTTATTATAAAAAATGGCTAGTTTGAAAGTTTAAAAAGTATTCTCAGAGAGATTTTTTTGTCTTAAATCATATCTGGTCGAAATTGTGAGATACATTATTTGTTGAATGCAGTAAACTTTTTTTTATTGATTTTTATATTATCACATGGGTGAATAGTTGTATTAGATATAGATATTTAACATAGCATATGTCTTTTAATAACTTTTTCCTTTAATAAGTGTAAACTTTCAGTGTAAATTATTATTTATAATACTTTAATCCTCCTCATCTTATTATTTTTACAAAATAAATATTATTTTATTTATGATGAAAATTCGTAAAAGTATTTTTGTTTCACAAAAAAAACCAAATGCGCACTTTCTCTTCTTATTTTCTTAATATTTAGATTATAATTATGATCCTTACATATATTAATCGTTTAATAATCGCATTCCACCAGAATGTGGACTTAAACCTATAACCTCTAGGATCGGCTAAGATCTTTGCCAAGAATTTTTTTGTTAATGGTTGGTTTTGATCCCAATAAATATACGGTATGACCTTTTAACCGTATTTCGAATTTGATATTGATTAAATTCTTAAAGTGGCACTAATTTTTTTTTCAAATAACTAATTTCCTAATACTTGATAAAATTTGATACTTTTTTGTTGTCTATGTGATTCAACGAAACTTTACCTCGATAACATCTAAATCCGATCCGGATCACACACGTAACTATTGAATCTTTTAATAAAGATTTTCTATAAAATATTATACTTTAATTATAAAATACGAGTGAATCTAGTCGTTTATAATTTTTAAAATTTATAATCTAAGAAAAAATGGTATTAATTTGCGATAAAATTAGTTCAACCACCCCAAAAAAAAATTCATGTCCTCAACATAATAAATCCCGTGTTGAAATTTTAAACCATTTCAAAGTAAAAGAAGATCTACAATGAGAAATTAGATTATTAAAAAGTGTGGAATAACATGAAATTTTCATACATTTATTTATTTTACTTCACTCCTAAGATTCGCTATCTTTCAAATTTGATACGAAAATTAGCAGAAAAATCTTTTCATATTTATATAAATCTATATTAAAATGGTGCTTTAAATTTTTCACAACAATCATTTAATATTTGAAATAGATCCAAGAAAATAAACAGAAAACTCACATCAGCCCTTGTTCTTGTTCGACGAGGTGATGAGGATAGTTTAGAGTTGTCGGGCATAGCATCTTCGTTTTGTGTACAAACAACATGGTGTAGAGGATTTGAAGTTGGGTTAGAATACGACATGAAAAAACACCTTCAATCTCAAATAAGACCTATATTTCTAACATATATCCCACATATATATACTAGTTTTTTTTTCTTTTTTTGTTTGCTTCCTAATTTATTGTTTATTTACCATTTTTGAAATAATTTGTTTATTATATGAGAAACTCAAATAATTCGTTCTTATGTAGTCTTGTGATTTCCTTCTATATATGTGCCATAAGTTACCACTAAGTAACACAAATTTTTCGTTTCTAAATATTTGAGAATGTTTTTTCATAAATATGTACTACTTTATTCTATTTTTCATAATTAATTCTAAATCAATGATTAAGTTACAAGAAACTTTAAGATGTCAATACTTTTGTTGGTGGATGGTTCTATGGCTCATAATATTCTAATAATTTTGGAATTGTTAAAACTAGTTTTTAATCATCCTAATTAAATATTTGGAATTATCATTTTTAATATAAAAAAACAGTGAAAAAAGTTTTCGAACATCTACTAAAGATGTATGTATTCATTTGTTTATACTACTACTTTGACGATTGAATTACAAGAAATCCAATGATTAATATTTACCGCCGCCGTAATTGACAAATTTCCTAATATGTAAGTTTATACAAGTACTAACAGTTTTTTAAACTTCCAGGCGGGAATGATCCTTAAAGAATCGCGAAAATATTTCAATAACTACTTTCTTTCTGTAACATATAGCACGCAAGACGTTGCCAAAAGAGAAGTAACTATCCACTGCTGAGCGTATAATTTATTACTTTTTGAACTATTCTATATATTGTTTTTAATTTTTTTGATCTACCGAATAAAAGTATTTTATTAAAATTTAAATATTATCCAAGCCTTATATAGTCAATAATTGCTAATTTGTATCTGTGAATTTTAGCTATTTTTATTTTACTAACCAATATTTATTAGATTTGCCACCAAAATTAGTAAGTTGTTTATTGTTAACTATTCATATGGACAAAAAATCCAACTACAAGCCCGTGTTTTACTAATACAACTCATATAGAATCAATTGGAATCTCTTTCTTAAGCAAATTTTGAGTAAAAAAATTTTCTCTAATGTATATTTTTAGAAGCATCTCGCCCAATTAATTTTTTTCATTTTTCAAAATATTTTACCGTTACAAAAATTGATGAGCAAAGCACAATATATTGACAAAATTTTTAGTAACCAAACCTCAACAAATTCGTTAAATGTGTTGAGCTAAAACTCTGGAGAACCTAACATGCGAAATTTGTAATTATATTCGGCTTTTATAGGGAAGGTTAGGTGATGAGGTGAGGCCGATATGTAACCAATTAAACATATCCGCGTAGAAGTAAAGCTAAGGTTGTGAGCTAATATCGTTTGTAAATAGTTTCTTTGCGCGCACTTGATTTGCCTCTTGAATAGTTTTATATATTTATAACAAAGACAAATTAAATTGACATACACGAGAAAACAATATTTTTAACCAAGATTTGATAACTTATTTAACAATTGCCTTTTAACCTTTTAGCATCGAACAATTTTTAAATGATTGGTCACGTTTATTAAACAATTCATTTTAGTTACTTCGAAATAAAAAATGTTAATTTATTTTATAAAATGTTTATTTAAAAAATAGGTATGCATTTGACATAAATGATAATAAATTGTATTGATAATTTTCATTCAACCTTTGACTCATTTTTTAAAAAACACTGTTTGATTCTTAGTGATTAAGGCATTGTTTTTCTCAAGTTTAATGTAATTTATAAATAGACAAAACTAACTGAAATTGATTTGATACTAACATAAATTGGAAAAAGCATATCCTAATGAAAAAAACTATTTAATTCATCACGTCTGCACTCTGTTAATTTTATATATGTAGATCATTTACTATTATTGATGTTGTTAATTAATTAATTAATCATATTGTTAGAGAATGAAAATTCAGATGTATCAAACAGTGTAGCCCTAACAGCAAACAAATAACAACAAATTGTAGCAAGTAAGCCAATCACTTCGAATAATTAATCACAACCCAAACGCTTGACAAAACATCTGCTACCAATAGATTTTGCATTTATAAACAGAACCAGCAAGAATTCTTATGAATTGATCATTTGTTTTGTACACCACAGAAAACATAAAAAAACTAGAAAATAATTATACTTCAATTAACCTATAGTAATACATATAAGCTGCAGAATAATATAACTAATGTGCTATATTTTTTTGTAAAAGTAGTGGAGCGCCATATTGGGGTCGAAGAGTTAAGAGAGAGTGAGGAGCATGGGAGTATGAAGGGGAAAGTTCAAAAGTGAAGTTACGTAGAATTAATGATAATGTCATCTTTGCTTCTAGTAATGCAAAATTTTGACCTACACATATTCTAGGACCCAATCCGAAAGGTAGAAACGCGCCTTGATGCTTGGCAGCTTTTGATAATCCTTCAGAAAACCTTTCTGGTTTAAATTCAAGTGCATCATCTCCCCATATTTCGGGGTCTTGATGTATTAAAGCTACTGGCACATAGACTTGCACTCCTGCTGGTAGTACAAAATCTCCAAAATTTGTATCTTCGTGGATTGTTCGAGTTAGCATAATCCCCGGTGGATAAAGTCGTAGGACTTCCCATAAAATCATATTCATCTATGTAACACCACAAAATAGAAATTACGAAACACGTCATCTATTCATCTCTAAGCTGCACATTAATTTAAATATTTGGCATTTCCATAGAGTGAATACTTACAATTTTGAGATGGTTTAACCCTTCGAAATTCGGTTTGTCTTTACCAAACACTTGCACGACCTCTTCTCGAGCACTTGCTTGCCAAGTCGGGTATTTGGAGAGTAAAATCATAGTCCAGACAAGTAAAACAGAAGTAGTTTCCTGGCCAGCAAAATAAAAAAGTCTGCACGAATCCATTACATCATTAATGCTCAATCCTATATTCTTGTTACTTCCCATTTCCTCAAATTCTTTCAAGTTTGAATCCATTAGTATACCCAACAAGTCATCCTTAACGGATTCTCCTCTTTTCATTAGGTCTTCACGTTTCTTGATTATAGTTTGGAGTGAAACTTTTATTTCCTTGTCAATTTGTTTAATCCGTTTGTTCATCTTAGTGGGCAAAAACCTACACGGTATCATACAAATAAATTTTTTCACAACTAACAACTCAATAGGATTTAATTTTTAGTCAACTAAAATTATTAAATAACTATTCATTAATTGTTCTTTAAATACCATTCTAGAATCTAGCTACTATAGCACATGATGTGTGTATCATCAAATTAATTACTAATTACCTTAAACCGGGAATGTAAACAGATCGTGCCATATGCATAAGGAGTTGGATAAGTTCCTTGAGGTGATCAAATATAACTTTTCCTTCTTCAAAATTACTTCCAAATGCAGAACGAGAAATAACATCGCAAGTCAAATTTTGGAGATATGGCCATACATCTATCTCACATGATTCCTTTTCGGACTTTATCATCTTACTCCAATTCTCAATCATCGTACTGCAACTGTCATAAAATTGAGGTAGCATCACCTGCAACAATCAAACTCACGAATGCTTGATTGTATTGAGAACTAGACAATCGAAATTTTGTGAATTTGTTTGCTTATTTACCTTCAACTTCTCTTGATGAAAAGCAGGATTGATAATTTTTCTATGCTTAGCCCATTTGTCACCTTCATAATTTGCAAATCCCGGTGTTAACAACCTAAACAATGGATTCACATTCACCTTTTGAAAAGTATGAATCTTCATAAAAACTTCTCTTATATGTTCTGGGTTCATGATGTTCACCCTGGGTGTCGGTCCAAACCACATAAATGAATTCTTACCTGCATTTAAATAATTATACATTCATTTGTTAATCTTAGTGTTTGACAAATATACCCCAATTTAATTCTTTTTTTCTACATGTTCAGTCATTTAAGAGCTTTTATCATGCTCAAAACCAAAAGGGTTGAAAAACATGAATATTAAAATCACGAAAGAAGAGAGTATGCCAAAAAAAAGTCAAAAATATAAAAGAAAACCAATTTGAACTAAGATATAACCAAATTTATAGAATTCAGACCACATAAACCAAATGTTATAACATGCAGAAGCATAGATCAAATAATTTGACCTGTTTGTGGGCCTAAAGGCCATCCGGAACCCGTAGTGTATTGGTTGGTTTTGCGAAATGACTTTTTACGTTTTGTTAGACTCGGTTTGAATCCATTGAAGCCCGCAAAATATACTGATGAGTTTAAGATTAATCACAAATCCCATATGTATATAATCTAATATTTTTTAGTTATTTAGTTAGTAAATACAAATATTACTAGTTAGAATAAAGTTAATTATGTTACATTTATATTTATAATATTTTGATATAATATTATTTGAATATATATAAACATAAATTTTAATGTATACTATATCTTAAGTGAGCCTCAATCTCAGCTCGAATCCAACTCGAGTTCGAAAAATATTTAAGTGGGTTGGGATGGATTTGGGATGAGCGTTCATAGGTAAAAGCTCACTAGACCCGGCCCGACCCATAAACAGATCTATGACCAATTAAGAGAAAGAGAGTACCGTAACGATGAATGAGATGAGAGTAATAGGGAAGGACACGAGAAGCAACATCATTAGAGAAATGATCGAACGGTTTAGCCTGAACTTGCTTGATGGCAGCCGTAATCTCCTTCAAATCTCCGCTATAAAATTTGTATGGATTCCCTAAAATGCCTTGTCGTTTGAGATACCTTTCGAGCTTCCTAGGCCGAAACCACAACCAGTTTCCCAACTTAAAAAGCAAGCTTACTATTGCCACCATTATAATGGATACTACGATTGATATTTCCATTTTTTTTCTTCAATAAATTGAATAACAGAGAGAAGAAGTGTATGGTTGATTTGTGAAGGATATTATTATAACAAATTTGGTTCATTTGTGGC
>CATIWQ010496107.1:0-21794 GCA_949673415.1 Euphorbia schlechtendalii
GGATTGTGAATTAGTTATCACTCTCCAAAAAGAACAAAGTAACACACGATTGCATTTTGAATTGACAAATTTTAGTCCAACTCGTAAGGAATAATGAAATTGGATTGTAATTAAGGCTACCGAACTTATATGATATTGGTCATGCATGATAATTGCATGATTTAACCGGAATGTTACTTAATTGACTGTTGAAGGTGCCAATATAAAATATCAAGTCGTTAAACCATGAGTGCATAATATCTCTGATCTGCTGACAATCGTTAGATTTACATAGAATGTTTAACACTCATGCCGTAGGTAATGACTTTCTCAATTGGGATGAACTTGCTTTATTAATAAATTTATAAGCTTTACGTTATAACTTTGATAAATTTTTCATGAATTTTAGACGGGTCTATTGATAAATCGACAAAATCTTTTGTTGTTTCTACTGTCGAAATTAACACACATATTTCACATGTACTACAATCTTTGATAACTGAATTATGTAGGAGACTATAAATCAGTTCATATAATACTTGTGCAAAAAGAATATGAATTGGGCATGGGATTGAATAAGTGGTCCAGTCTCTATGTAACCCATGGGTTAAGTAACAAGAGACCAGACATTAGCCCCAACAAACCAACACACTGTTGGAGCATTTTTGTATTCCACATTGAACCAAAGGGGTCCCTGGATATGTATGTATTCTGATGCAACATTTGTAAAGAATTTCAGCAAAGACACCAATATTTATACATATCAAATTTCTAAATTAACACAATTTATAAATATTATAAGTATTTTGGTTCGCGAAATAAAAAAAACAAAATATAACGAAATATGATTTCTTTTATTCTTAAAAAATATTGTCATGAGAACCAAACGGCACTTTATTGATTCTTATATTTCCTTGCATGTACATGTTCTCTGAAGTTGAAGTGGTTACATCATAAACTTATTATATTATATAGCGAAATTTAATTAAAAAAACGAAGATAACAGATAAAATCCAACTGTCATTGATGCTAACGGTCTTAGATGGAAATACAAGCAAGATGGTAAATAATGGCAGAAAAAATATTTTGGAATAATAGGATTCAATATATTATAAATTATATGTCCAATAAAAAAATGTTAATATTTTAGTAGCAGACAGATGAGGTGAGGGCATAAAACCCAGGGTTTTATGTTGTCTAAGCCGTTTTAAGTTTACGAGGAGTCCACTTCCAAACAGCACATTTTGGTACCACAGACAGCAAATATCATGTTCTTTTAAATAAATTTTTGTCATTTAATTATAAACTTGTTTTTAGTGTGTATATGCTAATTAACTCATATAACTAACATGAAAGGATTCTCTAAATTTTGACAAAAATATAGAGAAAAGTTGAACTCAATATAGACAATTATTTCAAAACGAGTCACTTAGATTCATAGAACATATTATGAATAAAATTTATTTTAAATAATTGTTCTAATTTTTCTCTTCAACCGTTTTTTGAATTTACATCTATGAATTCCTATCTGATAAGCACAATATTAAGATATATGTTGGGGTGAAGTCTTTAAAATATGGGAGTGGAAAAGAGTCCAAATTTGAGAAAGAATTAAGACCCAATTTGCTTGTGAGATGAGAACAAAAGCCCATCTCACTTTTACAACCTACTCCATTCACATCTTTATCTCTTACAATTTTCATTAACTGATTTTTTTCATTGAAGTGATAGAATATGAATAGTTTCAAAGAAATCTATCCATAGATCAGATACATCGTTACACGCTTGAACTCTTATACTACCTCTTTTACTTTTCAAGTTTTTCTTAAACCCTAAATTAGGTAAAAGTGCATAGTTGTTTTCTAAAAGTTACGTGTCGGGTTTTGGTTATTTGATTTTAAAATGTCATTTTCTTTATTTTTCAACTTTTTTGGAATCATATGTGACTTTCAGATAGCAAACTGACACATTTTTTTTTCAAAGGTTAGGGGTTAAGAAAGATTTCAAAAAGTCCAAGGCATTAAACCATTTGACATAAGTTTATTAATTTATAATTGTAAAAATAGAAAAAAGGCTTAATAAAGATAGCCCTTGTAGCCAAGGGTTTTTTTTAGTAATTGTAAGTTGTTATAGCCGTTGAATATTAAGGCTTACAATTTATTTTACTCTCTCTACATTAATTTTTGAAATTCTATTCAATCAATTAATCATTTGGTTTTTCATCTCCCTCTCTCTAGTTCAAGATCTTATCATGGTATCAGAAGTTCAATTGCGCAAATTTCTTTAATTTTAACTCGTTCAATTTTTCAATTCTTCATTCTCTAATTTGTTTTTTTTATTTCTTTCTTCAAAATCTTTGTTCTACGAAAAAATATTTCTTTGTTTTTGCTCTCTTTATCTCAATTGGTTCAATTTCTCTACTTGGAAGATCAATTTTTCTGTTTTTTATTCTTTAGAAGTTCAACTTCACTCTTTAATATATTAGATTTTCTCTGTTTCTTTAAAACGATTAACAATGACAAGGAAATAGGTTCGCATGGATGAGAATATCCATTTCTATTTGCCTCCTGGAGAGATCCCAACCTTAATTTTGGTGACCCCATTACTCAATAAAGGCAATTATTATAACTAGGAACAAGTTGGATTTTGTTGATGGTACAGTCACAGAACCGAATATTGCAGATGTCTCTTATGGTTTAAGGCGAAGATGCAATAACATGGTTGTTTCTTGGTTGATTTGGTCTCTGAATCCATCGATTGCCTAGACTGCAGTAAGCTTTTAAACGACGCAAGACCTATTGGGAAATTTGAAGGAAATAGATCACACAATTTGATGTGTATATGATATCTGATTTGTTGACAGAAGTTTACACTATCTCGCAAGGGAACAAATATGTAACTAATTTCTTTGCATCTTTACAAGTTGTATGGGACAAATTGACTAGTTTAATACCAACTTGTGTTTGTGAGGGCTGTTTTTGTGATGTATATGGTGCTACGAGAAAGAAGCAAGATACTAGTCTACTAATGGAGTTGAATCCCTTGCCAATGATGAACAATGTTTTTTCCTTTGTTTTGCAATTCGAAAGAGAATTTTTTTCGTTTTGGGTAAGGAAGTTGCAAGTCACAATATAGTTATCTTTGTTAGATTTCAGAATAGTAATGTAAATGTTAATGGATATCAAGGAAGTTAAACTGGTTTTTAAAAGCCTCTTTTTAGGAGACTGTAGAGTTTTTAGAATGAGAAAAGGTGTTACTTTCTCATTTTGTAAGGGAAGTCATCTTGTTGTAAACTATTGGAAGAAAAATGGTTACCCTCCACATTTTAATTCTAAGTTTAGCAAGGTAAATGCGATTGTTAGTGTAAAGGAAGTGGGAGAACAAGGCTATTTGGGGACTGATCAAGATCTTTCTGAGCAGTAAAATCCTCAAGATAACTATCTTGTGCTAGCTTATGCTAGCTCTAGTGGATATAATGGCAGATTCAAGTCTAATGTTAGCAATTATAATTCTAGTTCTAATGGCTTCAATAATGGCTCAAATAATTCCAACAATGTGATGGCAAGTAAAAGTTATAAAGGAAGCATAACAAAGACTACTTCTTATGCTAGTGGCTTTACATAGGGGTAACTTGTTCAGGTGAGTCAACTGATTCAAGAACAAACACAACAAGCAAATTTAATCGTTCACAACAATACACAGAAAAATTCACATGCTGCCTCTATAACTTTGTAAAATTATCATTGGATTAATGCAATTCTACTAACATAAGTAATTTCTATCTAAAAATGCTTAGATTGTAGACATCTTTGCTAGTTGCCATATTACAATGATGCAAAATTATTTAGAAACGCTAGTCATAAGTAATTGACATGTTGTTTTGCCAAACAATGTGAAAATAACAGCAAGTAGGCCTGTTCATTGGTATGGGGCTCGATGAGCCCGCTCTCATGGGACGGGCTTGGACACTCATATTTTTACTAAATCCGACTCGAGCCCGCTAAAGCTCGAATTTCTATGTGCTGGGCTTGGGTTTTATATAGATACCCAAGCCTAGCCCGAGCCCGACCCGACCCAACGAACGATAATTTTATTTATTATATATTTATATGTTATATTTAATAAAAATTTGAGATATTTATATATTATCCTATTAAAATTTATATTTAATCACCATAAACTAAATATTAAAAATTTTAAATAAATAATGCAATTAGATGAAAAAATTTGGCATGTATATTTTTTATATAAAGATATGTATATTTTGTTATTTTTTTTCATTTTGTATAACAAAAGTTTATTATAAAAAAATTCATGGGCTTGAGAATGACCTCTTAAGTCCGACTCGGGCCGGACAAGAGCCCGAAATTCTAAAATATGGGCTTGGACCGGGCTTGGGTTGGTGTTTTAGTCACAAACCTGACCAAGTCCGACCTGAGCTCGACCCAGCTCGCCTGACAAAAAGGTCTAGCAACAACACATAAAGGAGACATTTATTTTCTGATGAGCTTGTGTTATATGGAGTCTTATTGTTTCAATTCAATTTGTAGTCTATGACCAAGTTAACATCTTTGAACTGTGAATTGGTTTTTTCATTATCATGCTGCTTGATACAAGATACGCTGACCAAAAAGAAGATTGGTTCAAATGAAGTTCATGATAGACTCTATCATTTACATACATCCGATTTTCAAATAGCTAGTTTGATATATTTTCCTATTTTTACTGTAAAGTGTAGTTATGAGGATTTACGACATTACAAATTTGGGCATATATCTAATAAAAGACTAAAACTTTTGCATAAATCCTGATATATGTGTTCCTATTGACTATATATGTGATATATGTGCTAGTTCTAAGCATAAAAGTTATTATTTCTTATTTCAATTTCTAATTTAAAGGACATGTTGGATCTTGTGCATTTCGATATATGTGGATCAACTGTTCATTCTTTGAGGGACATAGATATTTTCTAACCATTTTTTATGATCACACAAGGTTTACATGGTTTGTTGTCATGAAAGAAAAGTGCCAACCTGCTGATATTAATGAAAATTTTTATAATATGATAAAAACACAGTTTGAAAAATCTATTAAAGTTATTCAAAGTGTTAATGTATTAGAGTTCTATAATGTTTCCTTTTAGAATAAAAATGGCATAATTCACCAAAGGTTATGTGTTGAGACACTACAATAAAATGGTGTGGTTGAGAGGAAACACCAACCTATCCTGAATATAGCAAGGTATTTGAAATTTTTTTGGAATCACTATATTGGTCATGTTATTTTTTAATCAACAGAACACCAACACCTTTACTTAATAATCTCAATCCACATGAGAAGTTATATAAAAGGAAGTCAGGTACAATGATTTAAAATCTTTTTGGTTGCTTGACATATGTTAATACTTTAAACAGGAACATAGTTAAGTTTGACAATAAAGCAGAGAAAGGTTTTTCTTAGACTATGAATTTCAGATGAAAGGATAGAACATCTATTCTTTGGAGTCAAACAAAATTGTAATATCGAGAAATATGATTTTTCATGAAAAAGTGTTTCATTGTATAGAGGATTCAAAAAACCTGGATCAATGTGACACTCTTACTATTCCTACAGAAAGGAAAGTGATAGATAACTTTCAAATACAAAAGAAAGTATTGACATAGATATAGTTGAAGCATAAAAAATCAAAAGTTTACGTAAGCAACTAAAGTATTTGAAATAATACCATTGTTCCTTAGCAAATGGACAAACTGTGCAAAGCTTAAAAACGGGTAATTATATCTTATCTCTATCATACTTAGGGTCAGTTTGGGATTGCTTTCCCAAGCTGCTTTTCCGAAAAGCTCCATTTTCAAGCTTATGCTATAAGCAGCAGAGTTGATTTGAAAAAAAACAAGTCAGACAGTTCCAAATTATATAGTATGAAGGGCCAAAATTTGTTGTTCAAAGCTAAAATATATAATTCTATTAAAAGCTTGTGAAAATAACTTATTGTGACAGCAACTTGAAAAGCAATACCAAATATGCCCTTAGTTATGGAAAATTGAATCATAACCACAAAGCATTTCTTTGGCTTTACACACTAAAACTGATCCAAAAAGTTATTCTATAACATCTAAATATGAGAATTGGTAAGAGGCCCGTGAAATCAAAATTAAATGCTTTAGAAAATAACAAGACATGGAAGATAATTTCATTGCTTAAAAGAAAAGTATCTAAAGGTTGCAAAAGGGTCTACAAAATTAAAACAAAAACAGATAGTTGTTGGAAATATATAAAGCAAGGCTTGTAGCCAAAGACCACACACAAAAAAATAGCATCAATTACCTTGAAATTTTTCACTAGTGGCAAAAATAACCACAAAGATAGTTTTACTTGCTTTGTCAGCCAAAAAAGACTGGCTTTTGGAGCAATTGGATATCAATAATGCATTTCTTCATGGTTCTTTAAATGAGGAAATACATATGCAATTGCAACAAGGTATATCCTCAAACACTGAATATGTTGTTTGTAAATTAGAAAAATCTCTACATGATTTAAAGCAGGCTAGCAGTCAGTGGAATTCCACTTTAACATCTTCTTTGTTGAAAAAAAGGGATTTGTTCAATCTTTAGCAGATTCATATTTATTTACAAAAGAGTTTGAAGGTACTTTTATAGCACTAATTGTTTATGAGACTATGTGATTTTAGCTAGTAACAGTGAAAAAACTATACAAGAAATAAAAACCTACCTCCATGAATTTTTCAGTATCACAGACTTTGGAAAACTCAAGTTGATACTTGGTTTAGAAGTTGCAAGAAGTAAGAAAGGTATTTTATTATATTAGAAAGAGTATTCAATTTTGGAATGCAAGCCTACAACTACTCCCATCATAATAGATAAAATAATCTACAACAAAATAAAAAAGCTAGAAGAAAATATAGAATACGAGTAATTAATAAAAAGTTTGTTGTATTTATCAAATGGAAGGCCTAACATCCCATATGCGGTTCAACAGCTTTCTTAATTTTCGGACAAACCTCATGAATTTCATATGAGAGCAGCACATAGGATTTTAATATATCTGAAAGGCAAACCACCCATGGAATTCTCTATCCCGCAATATAATATTGTAAGCTAACGACTTACACATATTCGGATTGGGCAAGTTGTACTAAATGAAGAAAATCTATAACTAGTTATTACGTCTTTCTTGGGGATTATTTAGTATCCTGGAGATCAAAGAAGCATAACACAGATTCAAGAATTTCTTCTGAAGCAAAATATCGAGCCATGGCAACATTGAGATTAGTACAATGAACTAAAAACTGAGGTTAAAAATCTGAGTTATCAAGCAATAGTATATTCTAACATGAATTCACAGTGTATTCACAATATCTTGAGTTTTGAAAATTGATAAAGTGAAATAGGTTAGTATAATTTAACTTAAAACTGAGTTTAGAATCTGAGTTGTCAAGCAATGGTATATTCTAAGATGAATTACTTAACAGGTTATTCCATACTCAAATTATAACTCAGTTTATGTACGTAATAAGTAGCTTAGTGTAGGGCTGGGTAAATAAAATACTCGGCATAAGGAATTTAATATAAAGTCAGCAGAATACGTTTGAAACCTTACTTTGTTATTTTTAAACTCGTTCCATTAAGGAACATTTTGTCTACGTCACCTTCGCATAAATTAATGTTAATTTGTACAAAATTTAAAAGGAATATTCATGACAAGACCGAAAGCAGCGGTTCGATTTGTTTGGGGATTAGCACTATAGTCCAAGATCAACGGATGAAAAGTGCCATGCTTTAAATCAAGTCACGCGCAACTGCAGACGTTAGATGCTCAGATGTATGAGAGATGACACGTAGCAGACCAATGCATCTCTCTCTAATGGATTTCGACCAAAATCAAGCATGAAGTAGATTTTCTCTCAAAGGATTAATTCTATCTCTAAACAGATTAATTTTATTAGATAATCACAATGGATAAATCTGAATCACAATGAAAAGAAGAATCCATTATAATTTTGCATCAACAGATACTTTAAAGCAACTCTATAAAAAGATTGAAGCAACATTCCTAAACTTGGTGAATACACTTGAATTTCAGAAGAGTTGAAATCCTTATCAAATTAACTGAGTATTCAAAATTCCAATCTGTGGTTTTTGAGAGAGAACACAAATCTTAGAGTTTTAGCTAAGATTACTCATTATAAGAAGAAATATCATTCTATAATTAAGTTCTTTTTTTCAGTTCTTCATCTATTGAAAAATATATTGAGGAATTTGTGTTGAAGAGGGTATTCAACTCAGTTTGATTATATTATAGATTGGAGAGTACTTTTTGTAATCAAAATCTCTTATGAAGGCTTTTTCGCCTATTTAAATAAGTCAACACTAGTGGATTAAAGTTCAAGGAAGGTACTTAGGACTGGATGTAGGCAGGGATTGAACCAGAATAAATTCTCAAGTGTTTGATTTCTTGAACTCTATTTCATAATTTACTTAGTTTTATAAATTCCTAAACATACACTTTCATATCTGTTATCATTGTTTCTCTCATCATCGATTTATTCAGTCTTGTGCTTGATTACTAAGTAAAGATTTACTCAGTACAATCTTTGATAACTGAGTAAAGCTAAGGCTCTTAGTTTACTTAGCATAGTTTTAACTCAGCACAACATTCACATAATTGTAAATCTTACTTTGCGATATAAATTTAAAAAGGATTAAAAATAATTGTTTTAAATCAATCACTTCCCTATGACTGGTTATAAAATCTAAACACGACCAACAGTCATGTAATCTCCAACTTGAGGGGGATATTTGTTTATAAGTGTAAAAATAGAAAATGCTTAATAAAAGATAGTCATTATAGAGAAGGGGTTGATGCAACAGAAGGATCGAAAAGATGATAGATATTTGAAATCCATTAACATCGCAACATCAATGGAAAACGATTCTTCAAAGAACCTTAGAAATCTCAACCTCGAAGATATTTAGGGAAAATCATAAGAAACATTTTTCTTATTCAAATTTCATCATAAACAAAAACTTCATTACTCATTAATTAATATTATATTGATGTTTTTTTATAGACTAAATAATTATTCTCATAAATTCCTAGAAAAATCAAAAGTCTAAAACTACTAAATTTCAAAACTAATAAATGAAAATACTAAAAGACTTACTAATTTTCAGAATTAACCAAAAAATCTAATTTTCGAGCTCTTGAACATTGAATTTGACAAAACTAATACCAAGCTCATGGTATACCATGAGTTCCTTTCACTGACACGTTTCCACCCAAATTAGACACCAGAAAGGTCCAAATTGAACCATTTAGCCGATCAACACATATAACTCGATACAACTTCATCCGTTTTCCTATATTTGTTTCATTCTGCATCAAGAGCTTTTTAGTAATTTTAGCTAAGATAGGTTGTTATAGCCATTGAATATAAAGGCTAACCAATGTACGAATCACTTTACTCTTTCTGGAATTCTATTCAATCAATCAGCTCTCTCTCTATCAAAGTTCAAGTGGGTAAAGATGTATTTTACTCTTTATCTCTTGACCACGCTTGCTTCTTGATACATTTATATGATAAAGTAAGCTTGTATACCCATGGAAAATTACAAAATTCGTAGTTATGAAAATCTACATAAAAGTTATTTTTCATAGAACAAAAAAAGAAAGAAAGTAATTGAAGAGATGGAAATTCCAATCTAATTTTTAATGATAGAAAAATTGAATTTATACAAGTGTGAGAACAACTAAACGCCTAATTAAATGTTGCTAACAAAGTGGTTTTTTCAACTAATCCTAAAAAACAGCCAAAATCTTAAACTAAATATCAAATAATATTCAAATAAAAATCCTTAAAATTTCAGTTGTGGAAGACCTGTTCAACGCTCCCCCTTTCTTCAAAGCCTGCAAATTTGATTAAAATCCATGAAATAGTACTTTTCATTTTGTTGATGCATTTGACTCGGCTTGATTAAAAATTCATGAATCATTTCTCATTAAAAATTTGATGGAGCACTTCTCACATTTTCTTGTTGATTTTCATCTCACCAACATTAATAGTCATAGGAGCACTCTCTCCAATAATCTGAATTTGGTGCATTTCTCACCAGTTAAAATTGTGTATTTCCGAACTCTTCAACTTTTTCGATTTTCTTCATTATATGTGTTTGAATTGAGGCTTGTTGGTAGGGGAATTACAGGTTATTTTCAACTACAGTTTCTCATTAAGGATGATATGCTGGTTTAGAGATTGACTAGTAGATACCATTCAAGATTTTAATATAAAGAAATTGGTTTGGTCGCATAAGATGAAAAATGCTCATAATACCACTGATGCAGCAGAAAAAGAAAGATACGCAATTGAAGAGATGGAAATTCCAATCTAGTTTTTATTGATAGAAAAGCTGAATTTATACAAGTGTGTGAACAACTAAATTCCTAATTAAAAACCACTAACAAAGTGATCATTTCCAAATAATTTTAAAAATACAGCCAAAATCTTAAACTAATTATCACATTTATTTTAAAAAAAATCCTTAAAATTTCAGCATACGTTCAACAAATTTAATGGTTTTATAAACCACGAAAATAACCATAAAAAATCGAGTTTTTTTTTTTCAAAAACCATACCATAAAAAATTCTGTATATTTGAAAGATAACAAAACAACTAGTTTCAAGTCTAATATGTCGTTGTGCTTGACTCAAATAGTCTATTTTCACCCTCAACTTTGCAAAATGTCTTCATTACACCCCAATTTGTAAAATTGTATCAGTTTACCCCCTTCAAAATTTAAAAAAATGCACTAACATCACATGTGTTTGTTTGAATTTCAAAGATGTAATTTATCTCTCTCTAACTAGAAGTTGACACGTGATGTTCAAGAGGCAAACTAGTGCATTTTCACAAGTTAAATAAGGCAAACTGCAAGTGCTGTTTTTGCAAGTTGAAGTGAGAAATGAGAACAAACATGCATGATAAGGCAAAAAAACAGATGCATACTTAATTATCATCTCAACAACTTGCATTATTTACTTTTTGCTTTCCAATTTTTGACAAGTCTTTACCAAACCCTTAAACTTGGCAAAAATGCATTTACCAACCCCTTTAGTGCCACATAAGAAAAAGAAAATTTTGATATTTTGAAATGTTAACTCAATCACAAGGTGATATATGACACTAAGGGCTGGTGAGTGCACTTTTACAAAGTTTAGGGGGTTGATAGAGAGTTTTCAAAGTCGAGGGCGACAAAACGTAAATCATGCTAAATTGCGGGTGCTAAGTATGTATTCGGCATGAGGCAAATGATAGCAAATAAATAAATAGGCTTAATACATTCATGGTCACCCCCAACTTTACACTTTTGGCCAAATGTACCCCTCAACTTTAACTTTTACTCGCGAACTATCTCAACTTGACTAAAGTGCACCTTGAAGTAGCCTCAACTTAGGAAAAATGTGTCCATGTGCAACATTCACAGTTGTGGAGCAAACGATGCATTACACGCACACTTATATGTATATACAATGCATAAATGAGTACTCCATGTAAAGCAAAGTTTGTACAACTACAAATGGCAACATGAGATGTCAAATTTTAATAGCTCTATATGCTAAACTGAATTACAACGCATGATAAGATGGACATGTGTTGTATCTACCACAAATATGATGAGCACTTGGACGGGGGAGAATAAACCTAGTAATGGTTTCCTCTGTCATCCCTTAGCTCCACTAATGAAATATAAGGACATACACTAGCTTTTGAAAACCACACACAAAATTATCATTGTTGTAACCATATGTTAATGTAATTTAAAATATATAATAACACACAATTTCCACATATGTAATTATGGTCACCATTATAAAATCAACCCTTTTAATGAGAATCCTTTTTTTTTTTCCCACAAAAACAGCCTATTTGTGTCATCTTTTTTGCTTTAAAATGGATCTTTTTAAAGATAAGAAAAATAAAAGGGGGAATTTAGTAATGATGATGTTGTGTTGATGGAGAACAATAATGGTTGATGAGATCAGATTATTATTCTGGTCAAAGGCTCAAAGCTATAAAGGGACCAACTTTGAGCTGTTTTGTACTTAAAATAAAGCTGATTTTTAATTATGCTAGTTAATATTGCCAAAATCATTACATAGACTTCTATCAATTTGTAAGTCTTCTCTTTAAGTTAAATTTCCCTCCATTTCTTTGAACATCTTCACATATATGTGAAAAATGATAAATTACCCATCTTGTTTCGTTGAGTAAATATAGTAAAAGTCAATTACTCAATTAGTTAAATCCAACTTTGATATATGGATCTTTTAGTTTGATAGACAATTATTACTTTTGTAAATTTTTGGCTATCAAGTTACGAAATTACCTCTAATTTCTGAGCATTGTTATTGCGAGACAAAATGTCAGCTAAACTCTACATTGCATCAAACCATTTATAGCATAACATATATGCAGATTGTCACAATTTTGTAAAAAAATTAAGATTAATTTTACCCAATTGAAAAACAAATTCAATTTTCCATATCTGATGTGTAAATGAAAATTACAGTAAAAAGATCGTCCTAATGACTCGTTGAAGTTAGAAACAATATTTGAGTGACTTTGTTGGCTAAGATTTCAAATAAACGAACTGCAACAAAAATATACTTTACTAATATTTTCGTTATCATCCGAAATATTCAAATATCTCCGAATGCTACCGATATTCTCCTCTTCAATAGAATTGTTCTTCCGTTTTTGAGTTTGTTTGTTAAGGGGGATTCAACAATGTTTTTTTTCCCTCCCAACATTTATTTTCTTGTTTTTCTTTTCTTTATTTAATTTCAGTATATTTTGTGAGAAAAATCGACATCTATTACTTTTTCATCGCTCATTACGCGATTGTCTTCTTCAATCACGGATCTATACTTCATAACTCAATCTTAATTTACAACTAGGTTGGACTTCATCAACCCACAGACAAGATATTTGTTCATTTTTAAGATTTAGACACCTCCATTTAGCAAGATCGCTTCAAATATGCAATATGTTTGATTTTATGACGTATGCAACTATTCTTATGGTTATGGATCTTCAAAATCATTGTTGGAATTTGGAAAATATAGGTTGCACCGTTTATTTTTATTTTCGGGTCAAGTTTTGCCCAATTGCTTGTTTTTCTTGCTACAAAAGCAAGTTTAGTAAGTTTGTGTTTATACTGTTTTATGTCTGGTGTTTTTAATATTTGTTAGATTGTCTATGTTGTTTGATCTACGAATCATGCTTTATAGTTGTTAGATAAAGCAACTAAGTCTTCTACTGGTGGGGGAACTTTATCTACCTTTGATTATAATTGTAATTTTCTCTGATTTGATATATACTATTGATCTGATAGACTATAGTATATAAATACTTAAAAAACTTTTAAAAAAATATGTCTATTATTGTTTTATATAGTTCGATTCCGCGAATGAAACGACACGTTATAAAACTTTTAAGTTCATAGGAAACCTTAATAGCAAGAGTGAAAATTGAGCTGAATGGTGAAATGTATTAACAGTGACTAAGCCATTAATAAAATTATTTCAATAAAACGTATTTTAATTTATTTGAAAAGGGCTTTTAAATTAACTTTGTCTGTACATGTTATATTTTGTTTTTTACATTTGTCTATATAAATATATAAAACAAAGTTAAAAAATTAGTATGAGTCTGTTTTCAAACTGCTGTCCTAATAAGTTATTCTCATAAATTTTTTATAGAATTACATATTTTGATTTTGAACAACAAATTTTAACCTTTCATGTTATTTAATTAGAAACTGTCTGATTCTTATAGAAAAAACTTGAAAATGGAACTTTTCAAAAAATCAGTTTGGGAAAACACAACAAAATTGGCCCTAAACGTATTTGGCACATCTGTTACACTAAACTATCAAAGTTGTTGTTAACGGTTGTTGTTATCACTGTTTGGCGCAAAAATAGCAATAAACAAATGTAAGTAACACTATAGAAAGCAAAAATCTAAAATAATTTCCCCCAAACGACACTAATAATAAAAAGTTAAAAACTTTGATTTTGAGGTTCTTGTCGATGAAAAGTCACCGCCCACTACAATTTGCCCAAGGGTTTAATCCTTTACCCCCAATCTCTTTTTCTACTAATAATTAATATATACGTAAAACATTTGCAAAAAAATGAAAAAAAGAAAAAAACCAACCATACCATACTTTATCTAGTGTCTAAACTTGTTACCATTGAACCAAAATTCTGTTTCATCTTGAAACAAAAACCAATCATAACTAAAACTAGCCTTAAGCATCAGTCCAAGCAGTAAAAACAGGCATTTGCGGCAATGAAAGCGCTGAAGCCACATTCACATTGTTATAACTATCGAACAATTTTGACGTTGCGGAAGGCGGCATAGCAAACATCATAGGCAAGCTAGCACTTCGGTCAGGGCTACCCTCTCTCGAGCTACTTAAACTTGTCACCAATGATGATGCATTTGACATATGATGACTTCCCATTTTACCCAACTCTTCAATGGCGGGCCCCGTCACGTTTTCGGGGGACAAAGAGAACCCGTGTGTTATGTAGTTTTCGAATTCATTTGCGTTGGCGCCTTTTTGACCGAGTTGGTGGGGTTGATCGGGGGCCTGGTATAAGGCCGTTTTCCGTTCCGCTTCACTTTGATCGTTCAAATTCGTGGGAATCGGTTCGGTTCGGTTAGTGGGTCCCACGTCTTTGTTTCGCCTTGCTACTTCGCCTGCTAGAAGCGTGTTGCTTGCCATGATTCTTTCAACGTCGTATCTTGTAATGTCGAAATTCGTCACGGCATTGACTCCGCGGAATTTTATTGCTGCCACATCATATGCTTCCGCTGCTTCCTCTTGTGTGCCTAACAAAATTTAGTAATAACATAAGACCGGTCCCAAAATCTTTAACTAAAGGTAAAACTTTTGCATAATGAGGCTAAGAGAACACTAGAGTTAGATATAATGTGAACATAACATTCATTTCTTTATATTAATCTTGAACCTAAAGGAACTTACTAAATGTTCCGAGATAAAGGTCCTTGTTTCCGGCAACCCTGCCAATCCGAGCCTGCCATCTTCCATGTTGATGATGCCTGTAAAAAAAACGGGGAAAACATTGATTAAAAATAAAGAAGATTAATTATCAGGTAAAAATAAAAGTAGAATAATGTTTAGGACCTGGTAACTCCTCTATAGATAGAAGCACCCCTAGAGAATCCACTGCTTTTCCTGCTTACAAGATATCTCAAAGTCAGAGATAATAAGATTCTGTTGAAAAATAAATATATGGTAAATTGTTTGTACTAAACAATTACAATAATTAAGAAGCAATAAGATTTTTTTACCTTCTCAAATGAGCAACATATTCTTGCCTACTCTTGTTCTTCATTTCTTCTACTTCTTTTTGATAATTTTCCACCTAGTAAAGCAACAATTATGATTGTTAACTCCATTATAATTAATTTTTGAAAAAAAAAAACTCATTATACCATAAGAAAATAGAAAAATCATTACAGGGAAATTTATATGTGTAGAGGGACCCCAATATTTGATTGCAGCTAGATCATAAGCCCTTGCAGCTTTTTCCTCCATATCATATCCCCCTGAAATTCATTTTTTGGATTTTACTTCATCAACTTTTTTTTTATTTTTTGCATTATACCCAAGAGAAAAATTAAATCGTAGTAGAAATTTGCTCACCCAGATAAACTGATAAGGGATAACCATCATTCACCCATCAAAAATAAAACAAAGACATAATCAGTAATTAATGTAGTAAAATTGAGTACAACAAAATTTGAATCCAAAAACAGAAAAAGGAAGGACTAAATCTGTTATTTTACCTTGTCTTCCTTTTCTGGTTTGACCTTCTTTCTTACAACTATTATCCCACAAATGAGCTTCGTATCTTCCAGTCCACCTGTGCCTGTTTAACAAAATCAAAACCCATCGAAAAAAACACAATTTTTTTTTTCAAAAAGATGAAATCAAGGATGTACATATCATAATTACCTAGTAACACCTCTAAATTGAGAAGTTCGTTGACCAAAAGTATCGATGGACTTCCTATGAACAATTTGCTTGTGATCCATTCTATCAGATCCTCTCTTCTTGGTTTCCATTACAGCACATGAATTAGAAGCAGTCACACAGCTTGATTGAGAGCCTGGACTCATTGACAAACTCAACGACTGCAAATCACCAAATGCCATTGCACTATTCTCACCCATACAACTCAGTTGATTAGTCTGATAATTATTATTCCTTGAAACCCAGTTTCCCATTTCATTAATGTCGTCCACTGAAATTGTCAACGGAAGCTGAAGATTGCAACTTGAGAAAGGATTTTGATGATCTGGAGGGCAATAGATAGCTTCTGGTCTGTGATTTGATTCATAGTGATGAGCCCCCATTGCACCTCCAAAGAAGTCTTCTAGTTTTGGGGTTGAACTTGCTATCAAACACAAAATTAAAGGGCTAAATCGAAACATTGTCCATGAAAAGACACAAAAAAATAAAATAATAATAAAGGGTAGTTTAAGGGTGCTGACCTTGAGAGTGAGACTTTGATAGAGCTTCCATTAAGCAAAGAGAGCCATCAGATTTCAATGGCAAAGCAGAATATATCTCACCCACTTCACAGTAACTAAAAAGACTTGATGGAATTGCCGAAGAAGAAGGCCCATTGAAGTTCATTTTGGAGCTGTTGTTGTTATAATCATTATTGTTCATTGCTTTCATTTGTTGTTGTTGAGGCTAGGAAAAAAGGCAAAGAGGGCTCAATCATTGCTGGAAATTATACTAATCATAAGAGTATTATGTAGTATTCAATTTGAGAAGAACTGTAGAGTGGGTGCAAAATATGGATAAGAACAAATCTAACCACTGGTGCAATTATAAAAAACAAAATCCAAAAAATCCTGCTACTGAATCTTTAAGCTTTTTCTTTTATCACTCTAGCTCAGTAGAAAGATAAAGAGAAAGAGAAGAAAGCAAAGCAAAGGAGTTGGGTATAAAGAAAACAAAAGGAATGAGGGGTAGCAGGAAGCATTGTTTCCCCATTGGGATCTGTGAATGAGAAAAATACTTGTTCTTTTGCTTTACAAATCACCCAAACTCTTAAATTCTAACGTTTCCGTTAATGTTGTTCACTTGTGTTTATTTCCTTCTAGTTTACGCTTCTATATATGCTAGATAGTTATTGATGGAGATGAGATGGCGTTAGTGCACTTGAAGAATGCGAGCCGTAAAAGTGGCTAATTTAGACATTGTCAAACATTGGCATTTTCTAGTACCCTTTCTCACTAGAAGCGAGCCAACGATCAAATTCATTTTCTATTTTCAGGTCAAAACAACATCGTTTAGACTTTTAATTTTTTTTAAGGTCTAAATTGCAATTTCTTAAAAATTCATGTGTTTGTTATTTGTTTTGGGTTTGTTAGCATAGTTTCTCTGGCCTATATAAAAGCATGTAACAACTACACTTGATAGTTTTTTTTGTCGTAACAATATAAATTTCTCAAATTCCTTGATTTTTTTTGCAAATTCTGAGGGTTTATAAGTGTTGGAACTCCGTGGAAGTTGCAATTTCTTTGGAGTTCGACTACATTTTATTGTTCTCAAGTTCTGTTTTGATAACTTACTGCATCAGCTATAGAATCTCTTATGAATTAGGATTCTCTAAAATTGGTAAATTTGAGACAAACACAGTTTAAATGCTTCAAATTCAGTACATTGTGAGCCATATAAATGAATAAAATTGAATCTAAACCATTAATATCAACTTTACCACCAACTTTACTTCAGAGAATTTAAATATCTGTTATGTTCTAATTTTCTTTTCTTTTGATATATTTAACAACCTATGCCTATATATTGAGCAATATTGATCCAATTGTAAATTATGCATAAAAAAGGATCGTTAATATTGAAGCCTGGTATATCAGACCAAGGACAAAAGCAGAACCGCTACCATTACTAGAGTCTATAGATATACCAGCTTCTTTTACAGATCTGCATCAACCCTAAGGATAATGTTTCGTTCTTTTCAACTTATTCACCGACTAATTCAGTTCAATATTTATAAGTATGGTATATTTATAAATTTACATCAGGTAAGTACAGTGAAAACGACAGCGTTTTCTATCATTTTTTTTACTTTAATGGCAAAGCAGTAGCCGAGTCCTACATATTGAACTTGGTTACTCCTTTTGTTCTATTGTCCTGCTCTGTTACTTTTGTCTTTTGTCAATGGGGCTTAAATGAAAGTGCCATATCACTCCATTATCACATACAGCTATTTTTTTCTCATTTTGTCGGTATTTAGCGGCTTTTTCAACTACCATTTTTATACTTGTTTCGGCATCAAACAATATGTCTAAGAGTTTAAATGACTACTTTAATTCAGAGACGATTTATGCAACAACAACATATTATAAGCTAAACCAAAAAATCCTAAATGGCGAGAAACTTAGCCTTCAGATCAATTTACCAAGATGTTTAGATAAACTGGAAATTAGTTAGAGCATATTTTCTTGGATTAGCTTGAATATGCTCAGAAAAGAAAGCTAATGTATAATTTCATATGATCAATAATGAAAAGAAAAGGAGAGAAATATATTGAAGTGACTAAATGTCTTTGTAGCCTGTTGTTGTTGCAGCCACCACTTGAAATTTAAAAAATGTTTGTATTACAGAATTATTATTCACGAAAAAAGATTTTACCATTGCAGAGGAGGTGTTAATTGAATGCATTTTTCAAAAAGAAAAATAAATTAAAAATTTTGAAGAAAGAAAGAAAAATCAAGAGTAAAAAGTGAAAATTGGTTTATTGTGAGGGGGCATATATACTTTTCTCAAAGTTAATATTCTTGGAATGATGGGTTGAAGGGCCCTTAACATACATGCTTTTTGTATATTGAATATATATATAGCTTTTTTCACATTTAATTAAAGTCTAATCACACTTAAAAAAAGCTCTTTACTTAAAGCCACTTTATATTATTAATACTTTGAAGACAAAATTCGAAGCACAAATTATAGGGTATATTGGCTTAATTTCTTGTCTTAACGAGTTGAAAGCGAAAATGTTTTTCACATTTTTGGCTATTAAGGTCAATTCACGTCTAATAATAATAAAAAATCTTAGTTATATTATATCAAATGAATTCAGTTTAATTATTTTTATCGTATAGTTCAAGCTTAATGCATCGAGATGTGTCTCAAGTTTTCCAGAAAATATGCTGTCATCTGAATTTTAAAAACCATCTCGTAGTTTTCTCATCTTTTAAAAATTGTTCTGAAAAACTCCATGAATATCACATGTCAATTTATTGTTCGTTTGATTTTTCAAATATATCATTTTTTTAATTTCTCTCTTCAATCAAAAACTGTTGTGTAGCGTTCATGGAGGAAAGTGGTGCAGTTTTTTAACGTTGAGATAGCTACGAAATCATTTTAAATTTTGAAAGAGCAACAGGTTTTTGTAAACAATTTGAAGTTAATCAGCCACAAATAAATTTAAAAAAACAAGTATAATCCAAAACTTATATTAGAGATGTCTAACTTTCAAATTAACATCACACTGCTTGAGCTAAATAGATTAGTTTGAGCTAAACAAATTAGAAAGTCAATAGAAGCTCAAACATCAACCAAAATTTTGCTTGGTTCACTTAAATGCCATATCTCACTTAAAGCAACATTTGTTTTCATGATAGAAGAAATAAATAAATAGGGCCAGTTGCTCTGCAGCCGAATTAATTGAAGGACTTATTGAGTGTTGAGACAATGACTAGACAAAAAAACATTATGAAGGCAAAAACCCGAAAATGATATTGACATTTTTCATGGTTTTCTATGACTTTAATTACTTGAATAGGAAAGCTGAGTCAGTTTTGGACTCAGAAGAAGATGTAGCTTCCCCTCATTAATTGATAACTTCAACCTAAATAAATTCTTATGTGACTCCTCAAATTGTAGATTTATACATTAAATGTCTAGATTTTAATTTCACATGTTTTACCCTTACATTTTTCATCCAACGCCAAAATTTCAATAGTTGTCCTTGAGTTTATTATAAGTGTTATGGCCTCTGAAACGAGAGAGGCGATAGTGTGTAACTTAATCAATCTTATAAAATTGCATGCAATTCATAATCCATCGAATCGTGTGGTTTAAAATTCAGTGTGTTTGATTATAAAAGCTTAGAAACTTAAAATAAGCTTTCCTGCTGAAGTAATATCAGATATGTAAGTTTTGACAGTAAAATAACTTGCAACAAACTAAACTTTGCGAAATTAATTAAATTCAATTATTAAATACATGTAGTGACAACTTTTATAGCAAGAACATACAACAACATATTGTCAATATCTAAACTATGGCAGAAAACATTTTTTTCGACTAACAATTTCTTTTTTTGTCATCATACCTTGTATATTTTTGCAATATATACAAATTTTAAGTGAGAGATGGATTACCGGGAGAGAATCTAGGAAACCTATAATAATAGAAAAAATTGTTGCATGAAAGAATTGAAATGCATGATATTGAAATGATAACTATGTAAGTAAATGGAGACAGAAATTCCAGATGAAATGATGAAATGGGTGTTTAAAAGAAGAAGAGTTGTTTTATTGGTAGAAATAATGATGAGAAAGAGGGTCCATATCCATTGCTACAAATAGTGGGTATGGCCACAACCCTAAACAACTTTGTTTTGCCTCAACAAATACAAATATGTCCTAACCAATAAAAGTACGGGAATGATGCGTACATGAGTATGAATACATATCTATGTGAACTAATGCATCAAAACGTACACCAATTTATCCTGAAAAACTCTATGCTCCCTAAACTTTAATAGCGTTCTCATAGTTACCTCAAAAGTACGTATTTGAACTCCCACTATTCTAAATGACATCCTGCATGGTTGTGTCGTTGACTATAATTAATTAAAAAAATCTCACCTCTGTTCGTCTTTTTCGTTGAACCTAAGTTAGAGAAATTTGAGTCTCCCTCTAACTTCTCACCTAGTCTATTTCCACGACTAAATTCAGAGAAAAAATGGATGAAATTAGTTATCTGTCATTTTCAGACTCCCACAAATATCCATCCAATTCTTGGATCTTGACCTCCCAAAACATTCGCCTGTCATGGCCAGAGCCACTAAAATTTAGGCGTCATAGTAGGAAGAAATAGTTGTTGATTAACAACTGTAAATACAGAATTACATCTCAGTTCTTAATGGGAAAAAACATTGTTACTTAGGCCTCGTTTGTTTTCAGGAAAATATTGTGTAGGAAAATATTTTACGAATTTTCCTATGTTTGTTTGATTTAGAAAATAAGTTAACGGAAAATATTGTGCAAGTCAACATGAAAATGTAATGTAAATTATGGAAAATGTTTTCCCATTAAAAAGATGGGAAAACATTTTCCCTTACTTTTCTACTTCACGTCCTCTGCTATTACCACCTTCACGTATTCCACCCACACCAACATATCCGTCACTATCTCCATCCCGCTACCGCCACCTCCTCCACCCACCGCCGCCACCATCACCCAGATACCACCACTTCCTTCACTACCACCATCACCATTTCTTCCACCCACACCAACACATCCATTACTTCCTCCATTCTATTACCGTCATCATGACCACCGCCACCACCACCACCACCACTCCTTCCACCACCACCCACATCAACACATCCACTTCTTCCTCAACACCGTTACCGTCACCACCACCACTTCCTC
>CATIWQ010496185.1:0-13287 GCA_949673415.1 Euphorbia schlechtendalii
CTCTCCCCTGTTATCTACCCTCCAAATTAACCTATCCTCTTTCTCCTTTTCATTCTTCGCTGCTTGTTCAGCCATTGATTCTTGTTCCCACAGCTTGCAGTCTCCAGTTTCTTTTGTAGCTGATGCTGAAATGAAAAATAACTTTGCTACCCGAATCTCTAGGTAAATTCGTAATCATTCCCTAAGTTGATTTTGATTATTTGGCATTATTCGTTATCTCTGTCTGCCTATTTTTTATTTGCCAAAAATTCTAGTCAATATTTTTCTCATTTCAATCCCTTATTTGATTTTGATTATTCGGCATTACTCGTTTATCTATGTCTGCCTATCTTTGATTTGACAAATATTCTAGTCATTCTTCTTTTGCATTTCAAGTTTCCTCGGTTTGTGGATTCTTTCAATTAATCTGTGCCAGAAATTGTGAAATTCTGCATGTCCTGGAGTAGTGAAGATTAAGCATGTTTTGTTGCGCTCACGGTCTGAGTTTTGTTATTGATTATTGTTGCTGAAGTCGTAGCTAGATATGGAATTAAGTTCCGGTTGTTGTATAAATAGCTTGCTAGTTGACTTACAGTAGAAGTGTAGAACTGGAGAGTATTTAATCATTGCTCATGAATAGAGTCTTAAAACAAAATTTCAAATTCGGAGAAATAAATATCCTTGCTTGTATAAATTGTTTGAGTAGATCTGCAATGCCGCTGTCTTCATCAGATCTCCATCATTTTGAGTATTTTTCCTTCTTCATTTATCTATGATGTTTAAATCAGTCCTTTACTAAGACTTGGTAAATTATGTAGGGTGTGTTTGGAAAGGTCCATTTTGAAAGAATTCAATTCAATTAAATTCACTTTGTCAAATTCCTTTGTTTGGAACCAAACAAATATTTATAGAATTCAAATCACGCAAGATTTAAATTCTTGTGAATGCAAGGAATAGAAATCTTGCAAAAAGTTGCAAGATTTCATAGGAATTCATTTAAGTTATTATGCCTTTGAATATTATTTTTACCATTCTACCTTCTCATATGCTTTTAGGCAGGGGAATCAAAATACTTGTATAAATTATTTTGAAAAAATGTTAAATATATTAGTTAACAATCAATTGAATTCTTTAATATAAATGAAGTTTCCAAACAAAAGAATTTGTTTGAGAAATCAATTCAATTGAATTCTGTTAAGTGAGTTCAATTCAATTCTTTTCATTTTCTTATGGGATTTGTTTCCAAACACACCCTTAAGCATATTTCTATTGATTGATTTGATAACATCAGTAAGCATAATTGAATTTATTTATTTAAATTTGATTATTATTGAATATACTTCATAAAAACTTCAGTGATGAGTGAATGTTAACGTTAAATATATATTTGGTATGTTAGTGAATTATAACTGATTTGCATGACTATCCAGATTTGCATAAAATGGCAGAGCATATTACAGTTGAGCATGGTGGCTCATCTATTGCTAATGCGTTGAGAAACAAGATAAAAATTATTCGGCAACAACTTAACCAAAAATCAAATGATTTGGCTAGTATATTTTCACTTAGGCACAAGTCTAGATCCAAGCCAACAGAAGCAGAGCTATTAGTTTTGATTTGTAGTATCTTTCCTGATAATCATAGAATACCATTTCAAGATTTGGTTACATATGGGATGGGCTTGGACTTGTTTGAAGATGATAAGATATTGGCTGCAAGATGTAGAGTCAATGACATCATTTCGATTGTTATTGATAAAAAATACCCCCGTAAAGCAATTGGTGGCCAAATTAGGCTTGCTCGTGAGAAAGATGGACCTCTCGATCAATATGTAAAAGTTCTAGTTGGCTCTCATCATATGGAAAAATCAGTTGCCCCAAGGTATCCATTAGTATTTCGCCGAGAGATTGTAATAGGAGAGTGGCATGAGTCAAGTTGGTATAGAGAATGCTATGGACTTTCACTAGTGCTTAAAAAAGTCACTAAACATCCTGTTAATTTGGAGTTTCCAAACCTTACTCTGCTGCAACTTCAATCTAGAGAAGATTGTCAGAGCATTCCTACTGACTTTTTTAAAAGTATGAAAGAGCTCTGTGTATTGTCCTTGGATCTCCCGTCACTACCCCATTCACTTGATGTGTTAAGGAATCTGAAGACACTACATCTTAAAGTACCAAAGTTTGAAGATATGTCTTGGATTGGTGGTTTGATAAATCTAGAATTTCTTTCGATATCCGTGTTAAGTTTGACTGATATACCAAGTGAGCTGGGACAACTAGAGAATCTGAGGTCGCTCGACTTACGAAAAATGAATATCGCATACATTCCACCTAGTGTATTGTCAAGGTTATTGAAACTAGAAGAGTTGTACTTACCATTAAACTTTCGAAAGTGGGGATGCAAGGCAAAAAAGTTTGATGATTTTGATGAATGGGAATCAGGGGAAAAGGGCAATTATGAAGATGATGCGAGAGTTGATGCAACTAGTAATGAGATAGATGATGGATGGAGAATCAATGCAAGTCTTATTGAAATAGTATCTCTTTCGTTAAATGCATTACAAATTTGTGTACCAAAAGCTTCACTTTTGCCTAAGAAATCACCAATTTTCAAAAGCTTACGAGAATTTAACATTTTCCTACCGTATAATGCTTTATATCAACCATTTGGTAAATATTCCATAAATGTGTTGCAACTCACAGGTGAAGCATGTGATATCAAAGAAAGTGGAATTTGTGATTTGTTGAGTAAAGTTGAAGACTTAAGTTTGACAAGAGTGCTGAATTTAAGGAATGTCTTCTACCAGTTAGAAGACAGTGGCTTTCCACAGTTGAAGAAAATGATTATATCTGAGTGCAATGAACTGGAATACATAGTTCAAACAACAGAAAAGCAAATTCTATCGAAAGGTGATTATTTGTTCAGGAAGTTGGAGTGCCTCCACTTATCAATGCTATCTAATTTGAAGGAAATATTTCATGAAAGATGGACAAATTTACGATGGTTTTCGAACTTGAGCCACATAAGCATAAGGTTCTGTCCTAAACTGACATATATGTTTCCACTATCGATTGTCAGAGGATTGAATCTAAAAACCGTAGAGATACTTGATTGCTATGAAATGGTGGGAGTTATATATGAAGATGTGGAGGACAACATCCCTCTAACACTTTGCTCAATTGAAAAACTAGAACTCCATTCTCTTCCAGGGCTGATTAGTTTCTTTGTACACAAGGATGACAAGATTGATGGAGTTAAAGAAGACATCAATCAATCCCTAACAGCTAATGAGGTAAAAATACAAGTTTTCTGCCTTTTTTTCATAGTATTGTTAGCTTTTTCTACCAAGATACAACATGAAACTATTGATTTGTAGCGATAAATGAAAATTATGAGTTTCTCATTGATAGGTTGTTTCAAGTTACATGGATGGTTCAATTAATACATTTGCCAAAGATTCCAAATTCTCTCGTACTAGGGAAAGCATTGATGATGAAGAAATCATTTGTTCACCACCAGATTCAACAAGCAGAACGAAAACACAAAAAGGTTACCGACAGGTACACATATATATCTTAAACTATATTCTATCTCACTGCTTACGGTCTTGTATAATAGTGAAAAAGTTAAAAAAAAAAGTAAACAGAAACTCTTGTGGTTTTCTAAATTTGCAAGAAAGTAGATAAGTGTTTCATTCTTCATTACCAGAGAAACCATGTGCTTTAGGCATAAGGAATCTGACTAATGCTCCTTGGTTTTGTTTGGTGGTGGTTGATCCTTCCTTAGGTCTATGCTCATGTTAGCTAAAATAAATGGTTCTTATACATCAACAAAACTAACAAGTTAAGTTGACAAGTTAGTTAAAGCTGATACTAAGTTGAATTCCTTTGTATGCTAATGGCGTAAAACACATTATTTCTGGGCAACAGAAGACAACATAATCCTTTACATACAAATGCAAGCATGTTTTCCGCGTGTTGGTTTTTTTTATAAATGTAAATGGGTATTTCTTTTGAATGGGAAATGTTCATCTGCATTATTCAAAATTTGAAGCACGTATATAGTGCCAAATTACAATTACTAAGAGATAATTAAGCTAAAAATATCAGATATATCTTCCTAAAATCTAAAAACATATCCTATCAAAATCAAAGATAAATCTAATTTAAATCAAAGATAAATCTAAGACTAATTCATTATATCTGCAGAGTCAAAAATTCTAACACTCCTCCTTGACTTAATGACTGCATATTTCAAGCTTTTGTCTTGTTCATTTCGATCATATTCAGCTTCTCCTTCAATACAACCAACTTGATCGCAGCACGTGGCAAAAAAACTTAATGAGTTGATGTTGAACCTTAGCCTTTTGGTTTTGCCTTTTTTGTCAAGTTTGTCACTTGCCAACTTTGACAGCTTTGGTTTGTAACCATGCCAAGCCTTAAATGAAGAATTGGTGGCTGTGTTTTCAAAAAAATTCTGAGGAATACTTTTCTTGTGAGGAGTTGTAAATTCATGTTTTCTTCTTGCATTATTATTCAAAGGTGTTTGTAACTGTTCTCCCACATCCTTTTGAACAACAATTCATTCTTCTTTAATCAAATTCAAAGAAAAATTTTTGCCTTTCATTTGAATTTTAAATTGTTCTTTTCCTTCGGAATCTTGAATCAAGCAGCTTTTGTCTTCAAAGAGAACTTTTTATCCTTTCTCCAATAGCTGACCAACACTAAGTAAGATTTGATCAAATTCAAGAGCATACACATCTGAAATTAATTTCAAACCTTTCAACCCTTTGAATGCAATGGTTCCTTTTCCGGATACTGCTGTCTTCATCCCATTTCCAGTTCTGACGATAGAAGTGTAATTTGTATCAAGATCTCTGAATAAATCTCGATCATAAGTCATGTGGTTGTACAAACACTAACAATCAGTCAACTTTCTGTCGAGCCTGAACTAGGAAGGCAAGATGCTACAAACAGTTCTTCAGCAATATGTTCCATGACAACAATTGCTTTCCCTTGTGACCTGCAAATTTTCTCCACATGCCCTAATTGTTCACACTTATTGCATTTTACATCTAGCCTCCACCAACAATTGTTCGAGATATGTTGTTTTTTACAATAAGACAAGGTGTAAAGTTATTATAAGAAACTTTATCATTGCTTGAGCTACCTGCCTTAGAGTTCTTTTTCCTTCCACCAAAGTTGTTGTTTCTGGCTACCAAGGCTCCTTCAACAGAACTTTCCTGCCTCATGAGTCGTCTCAACTCTTGAGCCTGTAGAGCATTCAATAATTCTGCCAATGTGATAGTATTAAGATCTATTGAGATTTCAAGAGAACTGATTGTTGCTTCGAATTTCTTAGGAACCATAAAAAGAATTGTTTGAATGATTCTTGAATCAGAAAAATCAGTTCCGAGTAGTTTCACCTTATTGGCTATGCCGATAAGTCTATCTGCATAGTCCTGAATGGTCTTTGACTTCTTCATTTTTTGTAATTCGATTTTCGAATCATGTTGATTGCTTGCATTGCTTTGATCCTTTCGCTTCCTTCATATTCTTTCTTCAAAATATCTCAAATCTCCTTTGGTGTTTTGAATGTCACTATTCTGTTAAAAATGACACACAAGTCAACAGTGAACAAAACCGATCTAGACTTTGATTTCCTTAGCTGCTTCTCTTTATTTTGAGTTGAGCCTCTGTTGGATTGGCTGGTAACTCAGGAACTTCATAAACATTCTATACAGCTTCCCATAAATCATTAGAATCAAGATAGGCTTCCATCTTCCGTGCCCACATTTGATAATTTGTTCCGTTGAATATTGGGAGAAATAGAATTGGAAAAGAGATTTTTGAATCCATTGTTTGTGTTTGTGATTGTGTTGTGTGTTTTTGAATCTCATATATCCCTCAAATCAATTGCTCATGATACCAATATGTTGGTTATTTTTATAAATGTAAATGTGTATTTCTTTTGAATGGGAAATGTTCATCTGCATTATTCATAATTCAAAGCACATATATAGTGCCAAATGACAATTACTAAGAGATAATTATGCTTAAATTGTCAAATATATCTTCCTAAAATTCAAAAACACATCCTATCAAAATCAAAGGTAAATCTAATCTAAATCAAATAGATATCTGCAGTTTTTAAGTCTTGAATTTTAACACTGCAACAAAAAACTATTTTTCCCATTATACTATCCTAATTCTGTTCATAAAGGGAGAGCCTAAAGTTGAATGTAAATTTGCAAATTAAATCTCTTGTGGCAATTGAATATTGAAAAACTAGTCTTTCATACGAATTTACGGCTTTGGAGAACTATTATACAATTTAAGATCATTAACAATAGAAGTGTAAAGATTTGTTGAAAGATTTTTCTGGAAAAAATATCTTCTTTGTTTTGTTTGATTCTGTTATTAATTTTAATAATGTTGTTTTTTTAATTGCAAGGTTTCGGTTATACATAACAAGGATATAATTAACCATATGAAGATGTACAGTGCATTTTCATCCAGAATTGCGGTAAAACGATTTCAAAATTTGCATAGCCTCAAAATATCATATTGTGATTCGGTACAAGTTGTATTTATGTTTGAGGAAAACCATGATACTTTTAAAGCCTTCAATTCTTTGGAAGTGTTAGAACTCCATGGTCTGCGAAACTTGGTTCATACATGGTTTCAGATTCCGCCAAAAGTTACCTCCTTCAAAAACTTGCAACTTCTCGTTTTATCAGATTGTGGCAGTTTATATCTTTTCTCGTACCAAGTAGCCAAACTTTTGGTTCAGCTACAGAAAGTATATATCAGCCGGTGTAAGAAGATGAATGAAATAATTATTGGAAAAAATGTTGAAAATGAGGAACAAGGAAGAATTGTGTTACCTCGACTAAAGCTTTTAGAACTTCAATGTATGCCCAATCTCAAGATTTTATTTGGTGTGAGTTGTGAAATTGATTTGCCTCTATTAGAGTCTTTGAAACTGAAGCAATGTAATAAGATGAAATCAATCTCTAATGGATTGTTGAAGATGCCAATGCTGAAGTGCTTAGAATTAGATGGGGGCTTCCATTCATTGACAAAAGACCAAACTTTAATATTTACTAGGTAAATTCCATTTTCTTATCCTTTTAGTTGCATATTATCACTTGCTTTCATTTCAAAGTTACATGTAGATAATTTAGATTGGTAAATTTATTAAGATGCTATCTTATTTTCTAGATTTAGTGTATTTTGATAGTTCATTCAAAATTTGATATTGCTTTAATGATTTTCTTGCAAGTTTGGCAACTCCACATAATTTCACTTCTTCTGATTTGAGGATTGCTACAAAGAATTTTAGTTCAGATAACTTTTTGGGGGTAGAAGATATTGCTGCAGTTTATAAAGGATGGGTAGACAGAAAGACTTTTGCGCCCTCCAAAACCAGCACAGGAATGCTGGTTTCCATCAAGAGATACAAGATATTGGAGGTTTTCCCTTATAGTTGGATGAAGGATACCGTGAAGGTATTCACTTTTATGTTCATTATAGTAATTTACTACTACCACTATTCATCATAGGAAGTATTTGTAGCCGAGTATGTGCGCCTTGATAGAGGGAACTTAGCTGATTGAAATTAAGTATTGGTTTTAACTTATTACTGGTGAAAGTTACGCTATCATGGCAACAAAGCTAATTGGCCATTGAACTATGAACACAATTAGAGGGGCATTCTTAAAAATTTATAAAGATCTCAATGAACTAAAATGACAAATTACTGATCCTATATTGCCCGCCCATCCTTCTATATTTGTTATGTATTTAATGAGAGATACCATGGCGGGTACAATGAATTTCAACCATTGGAAATTCAATTGTTCAAATATAAAGCGATATAAAAATTAAATTTAAATCTAGGCCATCGGTTTTAAATCCAATGACTATAGTTTTGATACTAACTATATTCAGGTTTTAATTTGATGATGCAGCGGGAGATGGGCATTCTTCAAAGGCGATCACACTCAAACTTGGTTAACTTGTTAGGATATTGTTTGGAAGATGAGGAATCATTTCTTGTGTATAAATATATTCCAGGGGGAACTTTGTATGATCACCTTTTCACAAGTAAGAGTTGATAAGAAAATTCCACGAGTTTAAAAAATGAGGTAACTTTGTTTGCTCAGGGTGTTACTAAAGTACGGTATAGTAAGTGAGGTGGAGTTTGGTACCATGATAATATACAAAATGATCTGTAGGCTTACCATTGATTACCACACTCTCAACTTACACAAAAAAAAAACCCCTTTTATATACCAAGCTTGGTTAACCCATGAACCAAACAAAGGAGAGTCATGCATCCAGTTGTAAGCTTGTACTGATTACTGTTTCTTTTTTTTTTAGGAAACCCTGGGATTGAACCCTTGTCTTGGGAGGTGCGGATCAAGACAGCCATTGGAGTAGCTCGAGGTATTAATTATCTTCATACATCAGAACCAAAAGTTATTCACAAAGATATCGGGTCTCATACAATACTGCTTGATACAGTAAGTTCTTGTAATAGATGCACCTCAGCACTAAGTTCATTTTACTTATTTTGTTATCTTTTTTTTATGTATTTTGCAGGATGACAATACAAAACTGTTAGATTTTGGCATGGCCATAAGGGAACCTTCAGATAGGGACTCACATCTGATACCCCCGGTTAAATATGATATTTAATTTAATCATTATGCATTTACTTAATTTTCTTTTCATAAATAGGGTCAATGATTAATCTGTTCTATATTTTCTTTAATACTACTTGCTGTTCGGTTTACAGAATAGAACAGAGTAAGACAGAATGGAATATGAATTCCTTAAGAAACACCTATTTTGTTCTTCTCTAGCCCGTTCTATTCCGCGAACCAAATTATTAGTGTTGTTTTTTTAAAAAAATTATATATTCTTCCGGTATTGTTTTTCTTTAAATTTATCGTTAGACAAAAGTCTTGAAAGATATCTCTAAAAGTCAAAATGCCCTTACCCTAATTACCGGATAATGTCTTCTATGTTGTTCATACACTTATTCTTCTCTTAAAAACCTTCGCTCAATATGACATTGAGCTCTTATGGAATGAGATCATTTATGTTAAAAACTAAATTGTTCCTAATATTTGTTGGTTTGGCTGCTAATTTATAAATAGATGAACAATTGTTTTAATAATAAATAAATCAGTAGGACGTTGTAAGTTTTCCATTATATGGTTTTCATTTGTTTAATCTCCGACATCGTGCTTCAAAATTTAAAGTTAAAGATTGTGTAAATTTGTCATCTATAATTATTAAGTTTAATGTTTACGGAGGTTTTGAGTCAATGGGATTTGGGCTCATGTGCTTATCAAATTTGTCTATCAAGTAGGGCTTTGCCTTTTGAAATTTTATACAATCTGTTTGATCATTTACTAACGATAATTAGATGTAAGGACTAAAGAATTTATAGAAAGAAATGGTGAGAGACCATTAAATTGTTTTTAATATCACAGGCTTAATAATGGAATATGTCAAAACATAGGAATCAATTAATTGTTTAACAACACATGACTTTGGTTTTGCAGGATTGTTAAATATGGCATATTCAAGTATTACTTATCATCTGTTTGCAGGACTTCAGTGCAAAAATATTCGATGTTGACTTTTCAAAAGTTATTCGATTTTGGCAGTCTGAAGAAACCAGAAGAGTTGTGGGAACAACCGGTTATATTGCCCCTGAGATGTTCAAGGCATCAGGTAATATTATACTTCACATTTCTGGCATCTCACTGTCAAGTTCAAGTCAATTAAAGAAATTAAATTAAATCATTATTATATATATTTATATTTTGTCAGTTGAGCCCCCAAGCAGGTATTCTGATGTTGTACTCTTGATTTTTTATAAGGATTAATTACACCTAGAATTTGAACTTTATGGTTTGTTTCAAAGTAATCTCAAATTCTTCATACATTAGGTTTAAGTATATTAAGTAGATAGCATGTAATTGTATTGGCATATTGAATTGAATTGAACATATGGAATTGCATAAAGCTTCATGGCATCATATGATACTTATAGCCGACCCCACTTAGCATGAGATTAAGGCTCGGTTTTTGTATGTTAAAACTAATTTGTTGTTTTAGTTTAGACCACATATTAATCTGCTGGCATAATGTTTTATTTTACAATCATTAACCAGATCATCCCACTGCCGAGACTGATGTGTATAGCTTCGGCATGGTGCTATTGGAATTAATGACGGGATTAAAGGCATCACAGTTGCATCAGAAGTGGGAAGTACAAAAACTAAGCTTGGCTAAGTGGTTGAAACTAATTTTGTCACAAGACAGAGGGTTAAGAGACATTGTGGACTCATCGATGGTAGGCCAGTACTCATCATACGAAATTTTACTAATGGCAGTGCTTACTTCTAGATGTATTGAAGATGACCCTAATACGCGGCCAACTATGGGAGAAGTTTTACAGAAATTACTGGAAATAGATGCAATCAAGCAAAAACACAAGCCGTAAGTAATAAATTTTTCTCCAATATATTTTGGGAAATGCTAGAGCATTTTGAGTCAGCAGAGAAACACATTCATCCATCTCATAGTTGTCAAATTGAGATTCGAATCGAGAATCGAAATCCCAATTTTATGAATCGTGAATCGAATCATAAGATTTGGATAATTCTTTAAATCATATAAAAATAAAATATTGTGAATGTTTAACTTAAATTAGTACTAAATTTTAGTCAATACATACATTATTAATACAAAAAACGAATCCTATCAACTAAGCAAGTAATTAAAACTAAAACATTTATCAAATAAAATCATAATCGCTAATAATTATTTATCATTAATTGAATATAACTTTGATAAAAAATTTGAGAACATTAAGCATTTTGAGTCGGTCAAATTGCCCGAGTTACATGATTCGTATGATTCATATACGATTCTGTAACGATTCTAAGCCTATTTCACTTCACCCCATAGATTAGTATCGATTCAGGGTAAATCGAACTGAATCGTACGATTCGAATCGAGAATCGTACGATTTTGATAATTATGATCCATCTACGTGAAATTTATCATGCTGTAATTTTTTTTATGGTTGAAAGCAATGGAGTACTGATTATTTTGCTTCAATGATTGAATATCAGCCACTGTCACTGAATATTATTTCTACACTTTTTTTTGTTATTTTTTATAGCATTTCATCAATTGTCAGCGCCAAATATAGTCAAAGAAATGTCAGTTCTCTGCTGATGCATTGCATTTTAGATCAAGAGAATCGATAGTTCGAATTCTTTAAACAATAATTGTTACCAGAGTTATAGTGGACTTGTGTTGTACTTGCCCTCAGTACATGCGTTGAAATTGACTCTGAAGCTGATAATGCATTTGACTGAAGTCAAAAATTAAAGTGATTACTGGATAGCTCTATAAAAGTGCTCATTTACTTTGTTCAACATAAATTAGAAATACAATTTTCTTCCATTTAATTTTCATTCTATGTTTCTTTATATGTTTATGCAGAGCTCTTTTTCCGAAGGGATCTGTGAGTGAACCACGATAAACCCATCGAACTACCATATCTTCCTTAATTCATCCACCAAATGGATTCTGAAACACCATTTTCAGCATTAGCTCCATTGATGTTCAAGGTTGAAAATCATTATTTATGGGCGGTGAAAATGGAAGTTCATATGTGGAATAGCATTACAAAATTCCTCATTAACTGCAAATCCAATGACGGCTCAAATTAAGAATCAACCAAGTTAGGTTTGTCAAATTACTCAAAAAAAAAAAAAAAAAAAAAAAAAGGAATTGATCCATTTAATTCATTTTGAGACAACTCAATTGGAATGGGATGGAAGCATAGCTGATAGTTCCGGTTATTAATATCTGCAACTATTAATAAATACTTTTTGATTATCATTAATCAACCAAATTATTCTTATACTTAACTGGATATGTTGCTAGTTGTTGTATTTCCCCCCCTTGAAAACCACTAGTAAATGAGTGTATTAGCTGGACTGATTCCAATTTCAAAGATTCTCATGTTGTTTAGTGGAAGATGGACTAATTCAAATATGTGTGCAAAAAGATCTTATTATGTAATTAATTGTTGTCATAGGATTAATGTACTAAGAGGTTGGTAGCAAATTTCATTGTAACTCCTCTGAATTGTCACAGCCTCACAGGTTTCATAATTAATGCTTTTTTCAACACATCGAGTATGACACAAAATTTAAACATAATTTGTGCACCTAGATTGGTCCAAATTTTGAGGCTGATTCTAGTGAAAAATTGTTTGACCTATAAGAACAACGAATTTGACAGCAAAACATTTAAAGATTGCATGGAATTCTGAACAAAGATTCTAAACAATATTTTTTTAGATCAAAATTGGTTTCTTTTGAATCAATGAGGCTATTCCTTTATTCATTATCAGCGAGTTGCAAACAGGGCAAGAATTTCCAAACTTAATAGAGACGAAGAATCTCATATAATAATTTTTTCTCCAAACATCTAATAGAAATGAGAATGACGGTTTCATTCAGGGGAAAAAATCAGAGAAAAATTCCTGAACGGGATCTCCAAATAATCCTCCACTGATTATGTAATTTAAAATTTATTAGGAACAATAGATAACCCTAAACCCTAGATTTAAATTCCAATTAATGTACTAATAAAGCCAACTTCAAAAAAACCTTCGAAAGCTATATAAAAGCCAAAACCCGTTTCATTTCCATATCAAATTCGTAAATAGACGATGTCTTCTTCCAGCGGCGCCATCTCTGCTCCTCCGTCAAAGACAATCACTCTCCAATCTGCCGATGGAAAGCTCTTGGACGTGGAGGAATCGATCGCAATGGAATCTGTGACGGTGAAAACATTTATCGAGGGGAATGGTGGAACCATCGTCCCTCTGCCCAAGGTGTCTGCAAAGTGTTTGGCCTTGATCATCGAATACTGCAAGGAGCAGAAGAAATTCCGGGAAGAATCAACTCCGGAGAAGGCGAAAGAGGCGTATGAGAGAAAATCCGTGAATGATTTGGAGATCGAAGAGCTGAACGAGCTGATTATTGCGGTACACTATTTCAATATAGAAAGCTTTCTTTATACCCTAGCCACGGCTGTGGCTCGTATGGCTCAGAATTGGAGGGCGGAGAAATTTAAATATTTCTGCGGAGTGGAGAACGATTATAGAAAGGACGAATGATGCGCGCAAGTGCTGATGGAATTGTGGAGAATTAGGTATTTTTATGATTAAAATTAATTATTTAGTTAGATTGGATTTTCTTTG
>CATIWQ010496244.1:0-11262 GCA_949673415.1 Euphorbia schlechtendalii
ATTTAATGTGGTATGTAGTTGTTTTTTATGCAAATGCCAATACTAGGTAAATCTTGGGAGTAAAATGATCTAAAGTGGAATTCTATGTAAAAAGAGTGAAAAATGTGTGAAAAGATGCATGGAACTTAAAGATTTGGCTTAGGATCGAAGCTATCGAATATCGATGAAGTTACAAGAAGAATTCTAAAGAAAAATACAATTCATGGTCATGACAACAATTCGCGGTCTCGACTTGATACACTTCAGAAGTAGAAAGTTATCAAACAAAGATTCACGGTCGTGACTTGTATATCGCGGTCACGACTTTGATGGTTTTTTGGTCAAATCTTCTTAACTACCAACTGCCAGATAAGAATAATTAACCACCATCAACCGCCATCAACTACCAAAGAAAAGACACTTATCAGAAGTCATCCAATCATGAATAGATGCCTATTGATTATGGATAAGATTAAAGCTTCTCAACCAATCACAATGAAGTGATGCAATCTTTCGCTAATGAAGTGATGCAATCTTTCGCCAATCTTTCACCAATCACATTGACGTGATGCAATCTTTCACCAATCCTTCGTTTGGATAGATTCGACCCTTTGAACTCCATAAATAGGGCTCCAAACCTCACAAATTTCATGGCATTGGAATTAGAAAAAGTGAGAGATATAGTGTGTGCGTAGTTAGAGAGTGAAATTATTTAGTTTTCGCTACATTCATAAGTGTTAGCGAGAAAATGTTTAAGTGATTCGAATCCTTGTTTCGATCACTAGATTTCTTTACATATTTGATTGATTGTTGTATAAGTGTACTTGCAAATCACTTATCAATAAAAGTTTTCGTTCTTCAACATTCGTTTGTTCGATATTCACAAAGAATAGCATCCTAGTGGAGGTTTTGTAAGGGCTGAGACCGAATTCAAATCAGACGGAGGAATTGCAGGAATTGACGACTCCCATTAAATAATGGATACGGTTTGATCAACTTTAGCTTTCACTTGCATACCTTACAACTTTGCTTTGCTTTCTACTTATACTTTCTATTTCGAAGTTTATGATATGTCTATGTGTCATAATGCGTATTTCATGTTGAGTCATTTATATTAATCAAGTTATATGCCTTTGAGTTAACTTTAAGAGTAGTTTCGGGGATAATGAGATTGTGTATAATCACTGGATCTATGATTTTAACGCCATTTAGTGAGCCAACATTTTTGGAATGGTAACTTGCTAAATGTGGCTATGTGAGAGCGACCCGTACTAAGCATAGTAATATTGTTGCCCAGGTTTATAAAATCATCTTAATTTGTTTGCACTAGATTTAGAAATGTAATTTCATGTGTTGCTCTGCGGTGAATCATTGAACATCTGATTGTCTAGAAATCGATTATGTTAAATTAGTCTAGTGAATGTAATAGCTTGGTTGAACTTGCATGTTTTCTTAGCTATACTTATTTCGTAGGAAAAATCTATAAATTTAGAATCTCTAGTCTTCCATACATATATCTATCCATTCTTCATTCTAATCCTCCCAACTAAAATCCAAAAATATTTTATTTTCTTTATTCCATTTTTTTTGTTGATCTTTAGAGCTAGTCCTTCCTTGTGGGATCGATATCTTCTAAAACTACATCATAACTGTAAACTTGCTGTGGTTACCATTTTTCTGTTTAGATAAGCGGTACTGACAAAACCTATTCGTATTTTGAACTTATATCTTATCGGTAGGAAAGTGGGAGATAAGGTTTTTGGCTTCATTATTAAATAAAAAATCTTAGGAGTTATTAGAATAGAAACCTTGCGAACACCTACCATGTCCCTACCATATTCCTACCATATTATTTTCTAATTCTATTTTGATTGATTTTCATGTTCATTTTCCTACCATGTTCCTACCAGATAGTGCTCCTATCATGTTTAACTACTAGATAGTGTTTCTTTCATCAGTTATCTATCAGGAAACTACATTAATATTTCCAGAGTTATCATTTTTTACTTCCTACCATGTCCCTACCATGTTCCTACCATGTTGTTATCTATTATTGTTTTGTTTGATTTCAAGTTCATTTTCCTACCATGTTACCACCAAATAGTGCTCCTAGATATTGCTTCTTTCATCAATTATCTATCAAGAAACTATAATTTCAAGAGTTACCATTTTTTACTTCCTACCATGTCCCTACCATGTTCCTACCATGTCGTTATCTGCTTCTGTTTTGTTTGATTTCAACTTCATTTTCCTACCATGTTACTACAAGATAGTGCTCCTGTCATGTTTGACTACTAGATATTATTTCTTTCATCAATTATCTATCAGGAAACTACAGTAATATTTCAAGAGTTATCATTTTTTACTTTCGACTATCTCCCTACCATGTTCCTACCATGTTGTTATCTAATTCTGTTTTGTTTGATTTTCAAGTTCTTTTTCCTACTATGTTACGACCATGTTCTTACCAGATAATGCTTTTATCATATTTAATTACTGGATAGTGTTCCTTTCATCAGTTATCTATTAGGAAATGACAATAATATTTTCAGAGTTATCATTTTTTACTTCCTACCATGTCCCTACCATGTTGCTACCATGTTTTTATCTACTTCTATTTTTATTGATTTTCAATTTCATTTTCCTACCATGTTCCTACCATGTTACTACTACATAGTGCTCTTGTCATGTTTAACTATTGGATAGTGCTCATTTCATAAATTATCTATCAAGAAACTTCATTAATATTTCTAAAGTTGTCATTTTTTACTTCCTAACATGTCCCTACCATGTTGTTATCCAATTCTATTTTGTTTGATTTTCAAGTTGATGTTCCTACCATGTTACTGCTAGGTAGTGCTCCTGTCATGTTTAACTACAAGATAATGTTCCTTTCATCAGTTATCTATGCGGAAACTACAATAATATTTCCAGAGTTTTCTTTTTTTACTTCCTACCATGTCCCTACCATGTTCCTACCATGTTGTTATCTGCTTCTTTTTTGTTTGATTTTCAAGTTCATTTTACTACCATGTTCCAGCCATGTTACTACCAGATAGTGCTGATGTCATGTTTAACTACTGTATAGTACTCCTTTCATCAGTTATCTATCAGGAAATTATAGTAATATTTCCAGATTTATCATTTTTTATTTCCAACCATGTCCCTACCATGTTACTACTATATTGTTATTTGCTTTTGTTTTGTTTGATTTTCTAATTCATTTTCCTACCATGCTCTACAAGATAATTCTCATGTCATGTTTAACTACTGGACAGTGCTTCTTTCATCAGTTATATATTAGGAAACTATAGTAATATTTCTAGAGTTGTTATTTTTTACTTCCTACCATGTCCCTACCATGTTCCTACCATGTGTTATTTGCTTTTGCTTTGTTTGATTTTCTTGTTCATGTTCCTAACAGATAGTGCTTCTGTCATGTTTAACTACTAGATAGTACTCCTTTCATCAGCTATCTATCAAGAAATTACAACAATATATCCAGAGTTATCATTTTTTACTTCATACCATGTCCCTACCATGTTCCTATCATGTTGTTTTCTAATTCTATTTTGATTGATTTTCAAATTCATTTTCCCACCATGTTACTACAATGTTCCTACCAGATAGTGCTCCTATCATGTTTAACTACTGGATAGTGTTCCTTTCATTAGTAATATTTCATGAGTTATCATTTTTTACTTCCTACCAAGTCCCTACCATGTTCCTACCATGTTGTTGTATGCTTTGGTTTTGTTTGATTTCAAGTTCATTTTCCTATCATGTTACCACCAGATAGTGCTCCTGTCATGTTTGACTACTAGATATTGCTTCTTTCATCAGTTATCTATCAGGAAACTACAGTAATATTTCAAGAGTTACCATTTTTTACTTCCTACCATGTCCCTACCATGTTTCTACTATGTTGTTATCTAATTCTGTTTTGTTTGATTTTCAAGTTCTTTTTCCTACCATGTTACGACCATGTTCCTACCAGATAATGCTTTTGTCATGTTTAATTACTGGATAGTGTTCCTTTAATCAATTATCTATCAGGAAACTACAATAATATTTTCAGAGTTGTCATTTTTTACTTCCTACAATATCCCTAACATGTTGCTACCATGTTGTTATCTGCTTCTGTTTTGATTGATTTTCAATTTCATTTTCCTACCATGTTACTACCACATAGTGCTCTTGTCATGTTTAACCATTGGATGGTGCTCACTTCATCAATTATCTATCAAGAAACTACATTAATATTACTACAGTTGTCATTTTTTACTTCCTACCATGTCCCTACCATGTTCTTACCATGTTATTATCTGCTTCTATTTTGTTTGATTTTCAATTTCATTTTCGTACCATGTTCCTACCACGTTCCTACCAGGTAGGGCTCCTATCAAGTTTAACTACTTGATAGTGCTCATTTCATCAGTTATCTATCAGGAAACTACAATAATATTTCTAGAGTTGTCTATTTTATTTGATTTCAAGTTCATTTTCCTACCATGTTACTACCTGATAGTGCTCCTGTCATGTTTAACTACTAGATATTTCTTCCCTCATCAGTTATCAATCAAGAAACTATAGTAATATTTCTAGAGTTGTCATTTTTTACTTCCTACCATGTCCCTACCATGTTCCTACCATGTTGATAGCTAATTCTGTTTTGTTTGATTTTCAAGTTCTTTTTCCCACCTTGTTACAATCATGCTCCTACCAGATAATGCTTTTGTCCTGTTCAATTACTTGATAGTGTTCTTTTCATCAATTATCTATCAGGAAACTATAATAATATTTTCAGAGTTATCATTTTTTACTTCCTACCATGTCCATACCATGTTCCTACCACGTTATCTACTTCTGTTTTGATTGCTTTTCAATTTCATTTTCCTACCATGTTCTTACCATGTTACTACTACTTAGTGCTCCTGTTATATTTAACTGTTGGATAGTGCTCATTCCATCAATTATTTCTCAAGAAACTACATTAATATATCTAGAGTTGTTATTTTTTACTTCCTACCATGTTGTTAACTGATTCTATTTTGTTTGATTTTCAAGTTCATTTTCCTATCATGTATCATGTTCCTACTAGATAATGCTCCTATTATGTTTAACTACTGGATAGTGTTCCTTTCATCAGTTATCTATCAGGAAACTACATTAATATTTCTAGAGTTATCATTTTTTACTTCCTATCATGTCCCTACCACGTTCATATCATGTTGTTAACTGATTCTGTTTTGTTTGATTTTCAAGTTCATTTTCCTATCATGTACCATGTTCCTACCAGATAGTGCACCTGTTATGTTTAACTACTGCACAGTGTTCCTTTTATCAGTTATCTATCAGGAAACTATAGTATTATTTCTAGAGTTGTCATGTTTTACTTCCTACCGTGTCACTACCATGTGGTTATTTGCTTCTGTTTTGTTTTTTTTTCAAGTTCATTTTCTTACCATGTTCCTACCAGATAGTGCTCATGTCATGTTTAATTGCTGAATAGTGGTCCTTTCATCAGTTATCTATCAGAAAAGTACAATAATATTTCTAGAGTTGTCCTTTTTTTACTTCCTACCATGTCCCTACCATGTTCCTACCATGTTGTTATCTGCTTCTATTTTGTTTGATTTTCAAGTTTATTTTCCTACCATGTTCCTAACAGGTAACGCTCCTATCATGTTTAACTAGTTGATAATTCTCCTTTCATCAGTTATTTATTAGGAAGCTACAATAATATTTTCAGAGATATCATTTTTCACTTCCTACCATGTTCCTACCATGTTCTTACTATGTTCCTACCATATATCAAATAGTTGAAAAAAATTATCAAAAAAGTATATCACAATGGATGACGTTTCGAAGTTAAAAATGAGACGAACAAAAAACTCTAAAGCGGCATGTCCAAAAAATGAACAGATTAAAAGATAATGACAAAATAAGATGAGAAAATAAAAAAAAACATGGCATCATCTGTGATGTCATCAGTTGTAGTGGAGGAAAACAAAATAACTTGGAATATATAGAATGTGAGTTTGAAACTTATTTGGTCAAAAAAGTAATGTAACAAAACTTTGATTGATATACATATTTAAAATCAACCTAATTATAAAATTTCCCCCTAAAATCAACACATTTATAAAATTTCCCCTAAAAATTAGGGTTCCATGACTGACAATTCAAGATTTTTATATTTTTTTAACTCAATAGATTTTAAATCCTTGTATTATTCTTTATATTTGAAAAAAAAAATCCAAGGAATTTTGATTCCAAGGCTTCTAATAGTTTACCATTTGATGAAATATTACAATCTGTAGTTTACCATTTGATGAAATATTACAATCTGTTCTAAAAGTAACATCAATATTACCATCTTTTTTTTTTACAGTTTAGATGTTAAGTACTTAAATAGTTGGAATATTTATTTTGATTAAATACCACTTTAGACATTTTGCCATATAGATTTTACTTTCCTATTGCGAGAAAACAAAAGAAAATTGTTGGTTAATTTTTTTTCAATAATTTACAAATATATTTCTTTTAACCAAACCAACACTATTAGGTTCGGAGTAAAATTTCTAACTTTTCACCATCATGTTAACCGACACATGGTAGGCAATACTGTTTAACGCGTCCAAATCTAATGTTAACACCGTTTTGGATCAACGAAACTTGAAGAAATCAAATAAAAATAAATCAAGTTACGAAAAGTAGACCATAATTCCATAGTGATTGTAAGAATAAAGGTAACGGGGCAGAACCACTCCAATGAGTTTTGCATTCACAACTAGACATTTGATTTCACAAAAAAACTAGACATGATTTGAGATGCATCAATATAATGCAAAAGTTTAGTAAAATACAGCTCGAGTACCGAGCAATTTCGCACTATTTAGATGGAGGTTACCATAAATGGCTTGAAAGTGAATATCAAACCAATAAACATGACCAAGTTCAGAACGAAGAAAACGATTTGCGAATCTGCATCAAACCAAAATTGATTGCATTACTCGTCATAACAGGTTGTAGTGTTAAACAGACACAAAGGCAATAAACAGTGTAAGATGAATAATCAATCTTTTTCTTTGGTCTTGTCCTAAAAACATGATGGTAGTCCAAATAAAATGACAATATCAACTGGTTAAAACACGGTAAAATTAAAAGCAAAAGACTTCGATGGCCCCAATTTGTGAAAATAGCTGTGGGGAAATTTTATCAATCAAGTTGCAGTGCAAACAGTTGAGTGAAACAAAATGTTGGACATAAAATCTAGGGGAATGTCTAGTTTAGGTCTAACCAGAGCATAAAAAAGTTCATTCAGAGATAGGTGGTTTCATTTGTTTCACGAGATGACTGTAACGATCTACCTCTATTTTAACAAATGAAATACATATTCTCCCTTCAGTTTTTATTGAAAATACCGTTTCTTATTTCCCGCCATATTCAGGGCAAAGCTGAAATACTTAACTTTTATTAGCAATTATTCTCCATAAAATTGATCGTTGCATCACTTGTAAGTTTAAAACGTTGTTTTTCGTGATTAAATGAAACTTTCACTACACTGTGTTTAGAACAATTACTGAGAAGTGATTCCATTTAAATTATTTTCAACTTTATACATAAGATATGCACAAAAATGAAGAGAAGACAGTATGATGGTTATGAGGAGTTAGTTTAGAGATGGTTGTAGGAAGTAAGGGAATATGGAAAGATGGTTGGAAAAAAGCACACCTGGGAGGAAGGTAGCATATTGCCGCTTTTGTGCCCAAGAAAAACTGCAAATTCACATTCATGAAAGGATTAATAATGTCAATAACATATTCACTGATCGACATTATACAGGTACATTTTTTTGTTTACTAGCAACTAAAAGTAAACAAACATTGAAAATTTTAAAGATGGGTAGGATGATGATGATGCAATTTGCTGGACTAGTTCTTATTTCTTGTTTATCTTTTTTCTATTTAATTTAATGATACGAGATGATGTAACAGCAATTCAGCAATAAAAATAGCATTAAAATGTAATAGCAAAACCATGAAGAAAGTTAGAACTTACAGTGCACCAGCTCCAGCAGGACCAAATGTTTTGAAAACTGACATTGCAGTCAATGAAATGCCGTTGGCTGCAGCTCTCTGACTTTGAGGCTAAAAAAACAATATTAACAACGAATATGAATATTCTAATGGTAAACCTGAAACACTTCGGTAAACAAATTAAAACTTACCACAGCATTGTTCAACAGTATGAAGAATCCAGTGATTAATGATACCTACATAACATAAAGAAAGCCATATGGAAAAATAAGGCATGCCTATTGACACATGCAAACAATAGAAAAGGAAGGGGAAAAGAAAAAAAAGATACATCAGGAGTCAGTACATAATTGCTTTTCAATAACCAAAAAGTTATGGTCTTTTCAGTATCTGAAAAATCAGTGGAAGGAGGTGTTTAAGCAGAGCCTATTGTTACTGTTGATGAAACGATATGGTATGATAATTTCTTACATGGTTGTTTCTTTACTGCCTACTTTGTATAATTTTCTTCATCAACTTTACTCTACCTACTAAACATGCATAATACAAAGAATTGACAAGAAAAATTCACTTACAGATAATGTATTCCTTATAATGGATGCGCAGTTAATTGACAGTTGCAGATATAAACCTGAAAGCATAGCTATATATGGGTAAACTGATAGCACCGGAATTGATATTACCTGAGTAAAAAATAATTAGAAGTTAGATGACAAGTTTCAACTAAGCAGAATCGGAAAAGAATGGTCCTGAAAAGTTACGAGGCTTGGAATTCATACCGCTGAAAGGCGAGTAATCATAAGAGGGCCAAGGATTTTCTCAACAGGAGGATATAATAGAAGCTGAAACACTAAAAGGCCAAGACCTAAAAATCATATTCAAGAGATCAGTATTTTCATAGATTAACAATATTTATTTGTCATGGATGATAGGAGAGGCCAATATATAACTTTAGAAGGCTTTTGATTAATTGATATACAGAGTATCACACTTGTGTCATATGAATTTATCTTTCCCAGATGAAATTGCAAATTAAACTTTGTATGTAGTATAGAGTACTTGAATCAATTATAATTTTGTAGATAACAATTTCAATGATGGAAAGGAAGATGACATTATAGGGCTGGATGTAAGGAAAAGATAATAGAATTATCAAATTACAATTAACTTAAAGAATAGATACACAATTCATCACATACACACCAGAAATTGCTAAGACTTCACCAACATCTTGTGTAGAAAAATTTAGCCCTCCATACTTTTTGTCACTAACAGCCCAGAGTGAGAATACCTGCAAGAAAATGCAAGAAATTAACCTGAAGTTAAATTGATAAAATAAATGTACTATAAGAAAAGCTTTGGCACTAACACAGAGCTCAATTTAACATGCTTGATATGAAACACGCCAATTAATGTTTAAGGAGGTTAATAATTGATGATTTAGTGTTTATAATTATATGGTTTCAGTTGGGCTATAACTTTTATAGTTTGGTAAACTGAACTTCATTAAATAGCCCAAGTAGCTTAATTTGAAAAAATTATTTCAAATTAATGAATGGAAATATAATTTCAAATCAGTAACAATATGGTGCCAACATTTTAAGAATGGATTGAGAGATACTATGACAATTTTTCCACTTCATATCATCAGGTAACGGATTCTTAAGTCTACAATAAGGTGCCAATTCCCTTACGTAATCCATTAAATACAGAAGATGTTTGAAGATAATGAGGTTATACATAAACAAGCATATAGTGATTAGCAGCAAAGACACACACAAACACACATATAAAAGGAAGAAAAACTTGTTAAATTTGGAAGTTTTCATCCGTAAAAAAGAAAGTAAAAATGGTAGGCAACATCCATCAAGTTGCTGACATGACCTAAATTGTCTAAATTTCTAGGACACACACTTAATGACAGTAACCTCCCTCCACCCGTTGTTATGAATAGATAATTTACTTATTAGCATGAAAACAGAAAACTAGTTTTTCTAATTTTGAAACATAATAATGAAACAAATTTTTCAGTGAAATCATCAAATTTTCACTTCATCAAAAGAAGTAATGAGACCGTGGTTTATCTTACTATCTCCTACAACACTTTAACATTCTGTTAATGGATTAGTTTAGCAAAAATGAACAGAAAACAGAGGAGATGGAAGAAGATGGTAGTGAGCTGATTTACTGAAAGAGAAATAGATGGATAATAGAGCAGATAATCTCTAAGAAGCAGTATGTCTTTACTAGAAAGCCCATTTGATTGTCTAGAGTATGTTCTTCGGCACTCCCTGCACCGACAGCAGCCCCTACTATGCCTTCTGTCAGTCACCAGCTCCCTCTCAAATTAAATTCAGCGAATTCTCTGCTTTGGAAAACCCTAATTACACCTATGTTAGCTAGGTGTGATCTCTTGAAGTTTGTCGATGGATCCTGCGCTACTCCCCCTCTCTCTTTGGACAATCAGGTTCCGAATATTGCGTATTTAATCTGGAAACGACAGGACTAGCAGGTGTTGAGCTGAGTTCTTAACTCAATTGAACCGTCTATCCTCAAATTGTTGGAGTCAAGAGTGCTCGCGAAGCATGGGTCAAGTTAGAATATACCTATGCCTCGGGTTCAAAAGTTCAGGTTCGTGAATTAAAACAACAACTTCATTCACCGAAGAAAGGTACTGAATCTGTTTCTGACTATACGCAACGTGCCAAAACTATTTTTGATCGCTTACAATCCCTTCAATATGCTATAAGTGAGGATGATTTAGTTGATTCTATTGTTGATGGTTTACATGGCATTAATAGCCCTTTTCGTAATTTTTGTCGATCACTTGAGGCATGTATAACCTCCTTTACCTTTGATGACTTGTATGGCTTGCTATTGTCGGAGGGGAGGCAATTGAAACGTAAACAGGTTAGAACGGATGAGTTGAATTCGGTTTCGGCAAATTACACCACGAGGGGGCGTGGCAAAGGCCGTGGTAGGGGTGGAGGCCGCGGCAGGTCTGGTAACTTTATGGGACAGCAGCAGTTCACTAGACAACAGTCCAGTTTCGGGCAGCTGCCTAAACCATTTTATGGAGGGTCTATTCTCGGTCCGGCACCACAACCATTTTCCCCATGGCCTAACATGGTTCCGCAGGTACATTCTCAAACTGATGGTACTAACTTGATTTGCTATAATTGCAGAGGTTCAGGTCACTTTGCAAGACAATGCCCCTCCCCTAGAACCAATAATAATCGTA
>CATIWQ010496327.1:0-16128 GCA_949673415.1 Euphorbia schlechtendalii
GACTTTATATATATAAAAAAATATAAATATAAATTTTGTTAATTATATATTCTAAAATAAAAATAAGAAAATTTTATATAAAAAATAATGATTGGGATCAATAAGTAAGTAAAAAATATAGAAAGTCTATTTACGACAAAAATGAATTAATTTCTCTTATTAATTTAAAATTGATAATTTAGCATTTAACACGTTAAAAAAAAGGGAAAGAAAACATTTCATGCTATTTTTTCTCTTCTAATTATGTCTCTTCGTCTTTAATTTCTGTCTCATCATTTTTAACCAGTAAATCCGGCCAACGCTACTACAACACCTGCTTCAGCCGTGTCTAACGACTCACTACCGGATCCGACATGAATTCCATGTCGGAGTCCGTGTCGTGTTGACACGGGGTGCAGCCACCACTTAGAAGAGTCCGAGTATCATAGGTGTTGGTGTGCTACTTCTTCCCTTGTCAGAGGGGGTGCACTGTTGTTTTGTTGATGAGCATAACACCTTCTCGATTGTATTTCCTGGAGAAGAAACAAGCACATCACGAAGAATGATTTCCTTGACATTATTTTCATAATCTGATATGATATCAACCAATGAGGAATCAGATCCAGAAACAGTTGCTATCTGCTGCACAAACTTCTCTGGCATCAAATTATGGTGTCTTTTGTTGTTTTTCAATTGACTTAATGGGAAAGGTGGACCAATTTCTGTCATCTGCTGGTTAGCTACCTCAAAAGAAACATGGGCAGACAAGAAAGTCTCAGACTTTCCCTTTGGTGCAAGGCATTTAGTTTTGTCATCCTTGCACAAACTACCATATTCCTTTTGTTTTTGAATACCAGCACTGTTCTTATTATCTGTTCTCATTGCATCTACCATAAGCATCAGTGCAGTATAAACGCTTTTCTAGGTTAGCTACAATAACATCCACACCTTCTCTCTCATCATTCTTACAGCTCTCTTCAGCAACAACACTAAATGGAAATGTGGATGAAAACTTTGATAGCTTGAGTTTTGAACTTTCAAGTTGTTCTTTCAGTAGGGGGGAAGGTTGATGTAGTTGGAACTTCGAAATAATTTTATTTACACACACAATTTGGTTGACACTCGTTACATTCCTCTTGCCTAGAATAGAATTTGGTTACTTTGGTGAAGGAGTAACATATAATAACTGTGCATATGCCTTAGCAGCATCAAGAAATATTTCACTGTTTAGCTGACACTGAGGATGTGGGCTCATGCACAGAATTTTTGTTGATCAAATTTCTGATCAATTCCATAATTGACTCTTATTATCAATTGAGAACCTCCATTTGGATTTTCCCAAGATTCATGTCGTGCAAATGAATCAAACTGAGGAACTTCACCAGATATACTCGGATGGATACCATAAGGGACCTCATCATTCAGGGTCCATTCACATCTTTTCCGAAGTTGCTATTTCTCTGCAACCGAAATAAGTTTATATCAATCACAAGACAAACTTGATTTCCTAAACGATCAAGAAAAAATACAGGATTTTGTTGCCCACTTGAACATGGCAAAAAACAAACTCTGAAAAACTTTGTAAAAGCAGCCAGGTAAAACCAGACAAAGGATATTATGGAAATTAACTTTCTGCGAATCGCAATGTCACCTGTACATTGATTATAGTAAACACATAAATTTCTCTAAAAGCAGAGATTAGGCAAATGTGACATATACCAATTTCGACAGCAGATGCATGCAAGTTGCAACAAGGAACATAGATGGGTTAGAAAGAAAAATAAGGCCAATATGGTAACAAAAAGAATCAACCTTCACCGAGAAATTTTAAGGATTTCGATAAAAATAAACAGTTAAAATTACCCTGCTAATTATTAATACTACCAGATCTGTAAAATACAGTATGTGAAATTGGAAAATCAAAGCAACCGGGAAAATCAAATATGGCTTACATTGGCCACATGATTAGGAGTTCACCTTATCAGATCAACAAATATATTGGTTGCTAAATCTTCATCTTTGTAAGATGAACAACAAGAAGTAATCAGGTCATCAAGAGTGTTTGAGGAATTGCCACTCAACTCATCCAATCCAATGCCAGCAGATTCTCCCTCGGGAGACAAGCCTAGCTTGCCAACATTAACTGTTCTCTCATATCCAGAATCCATTTGATCTAATGTGTCAGCCATATTCTCATCAAGCATAGTAATCTCACTCCTCTTGGATGTCTTTCTATTGGGAGAATTTGAAACAGAGACATCTTGCAAATCTTTGCCACTTACAGCCAAAGCGAGTCTAGTTTAGGAGATAGCTTCTCAATTCTCAAAACCGTAGTTGCGCGTGGTCCCACAAGATTCATGTCATTTGAATCCTTGCCACTACTAACTTTCCCAGATAAAGAAAAGCGCGGAGCCATCTTCTTCACATTTGCTAGGACCATGGAACCTCCAGAATTAGAAGGGGTACTTACCTGAGAAGGAGTTTTCTCTTCCAATATAATTCCTCCAGAATCTCATTCTCACCTCGCAAGACAACGAAAATGCATTGAAAATTCTGTTGAATCCATTGTAACATCATGATTGTCATCTGAGACAGCAGAATAGGAAAGCTGTCCAGGTCTAATAAAACTTGCAGATACAGGTCCAAAATAATTGTCATCTGAAAAACCTGACAGGGAAAGAAATGCATCAACGCTTCACCTTGCAGGAAATCATGCTTTACCAACTAGACATCAAGCCATCAAGGGCTAATATATTCATTTGATCCATCTTCAGTTAAAGAAATTAGTCAATACAGTAAAGAAGCATCTGGAATCTTAAGATAGATGTGTTGACTGAAATAACTTAATAAAAACAAAAGCACTGATGAAATTACACTATTTCTGATGTTTTTGTCATACAATGATCAAACTGAATATTTATAACTTATGCACTATGTGTGTGGTATCCCTTAAGAGTGGTCACCTGGTCTTCGAGTGCTTCCGGGTCCTGCAAAATAAGTTTCCGGCCGGAAGTGTTTCTGGCGAAAACCCTCCGGCACTCAAGTTATATGTCTGAGAAGGGTGATTTCAGTGTGTTCTTAGAGTAGTAGTTACCTTTACAATGGGAGATCGTTTTGCTACTTATAGGGTTACATGTAATGATGATCTGCGGGAACCGCCTGCAAGCTAGGCACGTGTGGCAAGCCGTTCTGGGATCTTTTTAGCCGTCGGAGTATCAAATGGTTTGTCCCTACCAATCAGAGTTGCATTTAATGTGACAGAGGAGAAAGAGGGAGTGCGCCGGATCAACATGGGTACTGCTAATGGTATGTCGGCCAAAGCGCGGTGGGTAGTGCTGAAGGCCTTTTATCAGACTTTGTCTTTGTCTAAGTATGCTGCTGAAAGGGTATCGACGCGTGTTTGTGCGGAGGCCAAATTTGAATGTGGTCTTGCCCTTGGGCCAAGGTGCACCTATTTGGATCTTTAATGGGCCTTGATATCAGGAGTCCCCCCCTTAACGAGCCTACGCGTAAGGCTCTTTAGGGCCTTGTAAGATGTCTGTGAACGGTCCTTGGGCGTGCGTGGCATTGTTTTTGAATAGCTACGACTGTTGATCTGACGCGGTCTTTCACATTCATTGTTGGTTTTCAGTAATGATGGCGTTTCTTCGAACGGTGTACCATTTCGTTTTCCATGCAATTTGTTGTATATATTAGGGTATGTGTATTCTCATTGTTCTTTCGCTTGTCTTGGCTTTCTGCTAGTGCGTTGCTATTTGTTTTCCAATCTCATCGTTGTCTTCTAACAAATTATCGTCTAACTTCTTCCTCTCTGACTGGGTGAGTTGCCCTTCTTTTGCTCTAATTTCTTTTTATTCTAAGATAATGTCTTCAAATCCGTCCGATTCTTGTGCCCTAGTCCACCGTGCCGGTCACCATCAATTGGTGGAGGAGAGTTCTCCTCGTCTTGTTGCGATGCTGCCGTTGAGGGGCCCCGGGAGTTCCGCCATGGTGGAGGTGGTGGGAGGTGGCTCGTGCTCTGTCCCGCGCCATCAATTTGTAACAGGGAGTCCTCTTCTCCTTTTCCCGCCGAAGGGGTGGATTGTCAAACGCCCACCACCATCAAGAAAAAGGAGGCCAACAAAAGCTAACATCGACGATCTTACCCAATTAGCCCCGCCTAATGAACCCCTCGGCCACTGGGAGGAAGATGAACGCATATTTGGGCCTCCCGTGCCGGAGCCTTCTTATTCAAACGTTTCTTCAGTGGCGACAGAGGAGGAGGAAGTTCAATCGTGACCGCCTCCGTCTTACTTCTTCTTTCTGGTTTTGTATTTTTGTTTAAAAATTCTGAACTTTTGTAGCTATTGAGTTCGGCTTTGTGAACTCAACCCCTTCTATGAATGAAACCTTTTTGTGCCCATATGTTCTGTTTATCGCTGAGTTAGTAGTTTTTGCTAAGTTTTCTTGCTCATGGTCTTTTATTCTCATCAATTGTCAAGATAACAAAATTTCCAATATTTTTTTGCCACATGCTGAAATAACTATTTTGTACCTTAATTTATCTTGTATGCTGTTCAGTGATATAAAGGGGAACTTAACCCTGCGTTTTACTGGCCTATGACTTTGCCGCTGGGATCTCGCTGATCCATCCCACTGGTTGTTTTAACCTCGACTTCAAAGCGTGATAACGCTGAGGGGATCTCTCTTATCTGATCCTACGGGTTGTTTTGCATGCTTTTAATTTCTAAGCGTGATAGCGTCGAGGGGATCTCGCTGATCTGACCCTGCAGGCTATTTTACTTGCTTTAATTTCGAAGCGTGATAGAGCCAAGGGGATCTCGTTGATCTGACCCTGCGAGCTGTTTTACTTGCTTTAATTTTGAAGCGTGATAGTGCCGAGGGGATCTCGCTGATCTAACCCTGCGGGCTGTTTTACTTGCTTTAATTTCGAAGCGTGATAGTGCCGAGGGGATCTTGCTGATCTAACCTTGCCGGTTGTTTTACTTGCTTTAATTTCAAAGCGTGATAGCACCGAGGGGATCTCGCTGATCTGACCCTGCGGGTTGTTTTACTTGCTTTAATTTCAAAGCGTGATAGCGCCGAGGGGATCTCGCTGATCTGACCCTGCAAGTTGTTTTACTTGCTTTAATTTCAAAGCGTGATAGAGCCGAGGGGATCTCGCTGATCTGACCCTACAGGCTGTTTTACTTGGCATTCTACTTACTCAAATGGAAGGGCTTTACATGACGCTGTATTTTCATTACCCTGAAAGTTTACAAAATATTATCATTGATTAAATACATAAGGTATGAACAAATACATAGGATGTCACTTATCAAGCTCCTAGATAGAACTTCCAAAAGGATGCTGCATTCCATGTACGGGGTAGAACTTTTCCTCGAACGGTGGATAGTTTGTATGCGCTTTCTCCTATTCATTTCATCACTTTGAATGGGCCTTCCCATCTGATGCCGAGGTTTCCTCGGCCCTCTCTTGCTTAGGAGTCCTTTGTGTTTCGAAGGACTAGCTCGCCCTCTTGGAATGCTAGCGGTTTGATCTTCTTGTTGCGTATGAGCACAATTCGTCGTTTGTATTCTGTCATGCATATGAGAGCTTGCTCTCGCCTTTCCTCCAACGAATCTAAGTTATCTCTCAGCAAGTCATCGTTTAAGGCGCCCTCGATGTAATTGGCCACCCTAGGGTTGGGGGTGCCGATGTTGACAGGGACCACCGCCTCTGTTCCGCAAGTGAGAAGGAAGGGTGTTTCGCCCGTCGCTGTTCGAGGAGTGGTCCTGTAGGACCAAAGGACGTTATTTAGCTCTTCGAGCCATGCTGAACCGTGCTCTTGAACCCTTGTTTTGATTCCCTCCAGGATGGTCCGGTTGGTTACCTCTGTCATACCGTTTGTCTGAGGATGAGATACGCTGGAGAAGCGGAGCTGTATTTTTAGCCTTTGACAGAAGCATTTAAATGCGTGACAGTTAAATTGTGTCCCATTGTCTGCTATGATAGTGTGGGGGTTGCCGAAGCGCGACATTATGTTCTTGGTGAAGAAAGTTGTGACCTGCTTAGGTGTGATGGCTAATAATGGCTCGGCCTCCACCCATTTAGTGAAGTGATCAACGGTAACAATAATCCATCGCTTTTGTTGCTTCGCCCTTGGCAAGGGTCCTACTAGATCTACGCCCCAGAGGGCGAAGGGCCATGCGGCCTGAATAACCGATCTTTGCCCAATTGGTGCTGAAGATGTCTTAGCAAAGGCTTGGCAGGCTTTATAGGACTGGACCATCTTTTTGGCTTCTAGCTCCATAGTCGGCCAATAGAAACCTTGAAGTTTGGCTCTTCGGACCATTGTGTCCTTTTTCTCATGTGCCCCATAGAGGCTTTTGTGGACCTCCCGCAATATGTAATCGGCGTTGATGCGGCCACGCATTTTAGCCACGGGTGACTTATGGATTTCCAGTATAGTTGTTCACCGATCATTGCGTAGCGAAAAGACTTTCTTACTATTTTTTGGGCTTGGCCTGCATCCGATGGCAGCTCATTATATTCCAGATATTTGCTGATGGGGCTAAACCATTCATCCGCCGCTTCTGATTGTAAAATTTCAATTGCTGACACACTTGGGGTACTTATCCGCAGGGGGACGCAGGGAAGCAAAATTTCTTGTTCTTCACTTGATGCCCCTTTTACCAGTCTATCAGCCTCGGCATTCAAGGCTCTGGGTATCTATCTAATGGTTATTTTTTTACCTTCAGCTCGAATTTCATTGATGAGGGATGTGATTTGCCTGAGGTATTGTCGCATAGATTCGCTTTTGGTTTTGTATTCTCCACCAAACTGCTTGACCACCAGTCCAGAGTCGCTGAATATGTTGATATTGTCAGGATTAATGGCTTTGATGATCTCCAGATCGAAGATTAGGGCTTCATATTCTGCAGCGTTGTTAGAGGCTTTGAATTCTAGCCTAGCGGCTATCGAATCACTATTCCTTTTAGGCCTTTAATGTATATTCCGATGCCCGCCGCCGTATTGTCGGAACTGCCATCTATAAACATACACCACGTAGTTTCAAGTGGTTATTCCCGGGGAGGGGCTTCTTGTATAAAGTCTGCCAACACTTGTGCCTTCATTGCCGTCCTTGGTTTGAAATGGACATCAAACTCTGTAACCTTTAGGGACCATTCGATGAGACATCTCGAGGATTCAGGTCGCTATAGTGCTTTCTTGAGGGGTAAATCAGTTCGCACTATGATTGTATGAGCTTGGAAGTGGTGACGCCATTTTTGGGAAGAAATAAAGAAAGCAAAGGCTAGCTTTTCCATTCGGCCGTACTTGATTTCAGCCCCTTTCAATGTGCGGCTATCGTAATAGACAGGGAATTGATCTGCTCCCTCTTCCCTGATAAGTACCATTCCCAGCGCTTCCTCTGAGGTGCTGAGGTATAGGTATAGAAGCGCGCCCGCAACGGGGTGACTCAGCAAGGGTGGGGAAATCAAGAAGTTTTTGATTTCAGCTAAAGCTGTGGCGCAGTCCTCCGCCCATGTGAACTTTTTTGCTTTTAGAGCTCTGTAGAATGGGATGTATCGACGTACTGCGCAGGAAATGAAGCGACCCAGGGCGTTAAGCTTACCGTTCAGGAGCTGAACATCCCTAATTCTACGAGGTTCCTTGGGCTGAAGTACAACTTTTATTTTATCGAGGTTAGCCTCTATTCCTCTCTGCGAGACCAAGTACCCCAAGAATTTCCCTCCTGTGACGCTGAAGGCACACTTCTCCGGGTTTAGTTTCAAGCCCATACTTCTCTAGTAGAGTTAAGACTTTGGCTATATCCGCGGCATGCTCTCCTTCGACCTTGCTTTTAATGATCATGTCATCTACGTATAATACCACATCTTTGCCTATCATTTCGCCAAATATTTCATTTACCATTCTTTGATACGTGGCTTCGGCAATTTTTAGGTCGAAGGGCATAATGTTGTAGCAGTAGATTTCCTCGTGCATAATGAATGACGTCTTTTCCTTGTCCTCTTCGGCCATGGGTATCTGATTATATCCCGATGTAGCATCCAACATGGAGTAAATGGCATAGCCAACCGTGGTATCTACTAACATGTCAATGCTTGGGAGGGGGTAACTGTCTTTTGGGCATGCCTTGTTTAAATCAGTAAAGTCCACGCATATGCGAAATTTACCATTCGGCTTCCTGACTAGCACTACGTTGGCAATCTATTTGGGATAGTCAATTGCCTTGTATGTCCAACTTCCAGTAGGCGAGAGACCTCTTCTTTAATTGCTTTTTACCTCTCCGGGGCGTGATTTCTTCGTTTCTATTTCAACGGTCTCGCCTGAGGGAGTACATTCAACCTATGCTCCGCCACTTCTGGGCTGACCCCCTTGAGATCCGCCAGGGTCCATGCGAAAGCCTGAATCTTTTCTCGCAACACCATCAGGATTTCCTCCTTGGTTGTGCTTGCCAGGCCTTTAGACATTCAAATTTCTTTTCCTTCTTCTAATGTTACCGCTACCATCACATCTGCTGGCTCGGTAACTCTTTGTTGATCAACATCCTCCTCCACCATCAATGGTTCAACTTTTAGCGACATTAGGTATGTCTCCTAAACCTCTTGTTGATTTTCGCTGGCCGTGGCCACCCCCTGGTGTGTGGGTATTTGGAGTGTGAGATACCTGAGGTTAATGACTCCCTCTGAGCCGATGATGAGTGGGCGCCCCAGGATTATGTTATAGGCCAGTGAGATATCTATAATCAGAAATTCAGCTCGCTCCTTCCATCTGGGGTGATCATCTCCCAATGCGATGGATAGATTCACCGAACCACACACCCGTACGGCATGGCCGCCTAAACTGATTAACGGCGCCTGATGGATGACGATTTGGTTGGGATTTCCCTCAATAGCCTCGTATACTTTTCTCATCATTACGTTAACTGAGCTGCTTGTATCTACTAGGGTTCGGCGCACCTGATAGCATTCCACCATCATTTCGATTACTAGGGCATCATTGTGTGGGGAGGGTTTCTTCTCCTGAGCAAAAGAGTAGCACGTGTCGCCTCCTCTTTTCGTGTTATCGTAATCGAATGTGTTCCCCCTCTTTCTCTTTTTCTAGGCGATTCTCCCGGAAATTACGTGAATTATTCCTCTGGGCGGGGGTCCTCGGCATGACGGCGCTGTGCGTGATGGCTAGTGTCAGCTTTGCGGTGAGGCGGTTGATAGCCTGCCTCAATATCTTACCGAGGTGGTTGATAGTCTCGCTATTCTTTTCACGAGTTCATCGCCCCTTCCTCTCCCTGTTCGTCCCTCTGCGGGTGTGGGAGGAAACGATTCAACCAGCAGTCCGCGGCCTTCCGGCTTAATTCGCGAGCTAATTCCCTGCAATCCCCTGTATCATGGCCTTCGCTCTTATGGAACTCGCAGTAGGTTCCCAGCTTTCCTTTATATCTCATTTTAGAAGGGTATTTGATGTCCTCCCTATTTCTCTCTATCCACATCAACACCTCTTTCCTCTTGGCGTTGAATGGGGTCCATTCTTCCCCCTCCCTTCTCGTTGTTTCCGAGCGATAAGCCGATCATCGCTCACTTTTACGTCTGCCATAGTCTCACCGTTTCGCCGACTCTTCTCTTACCGTCGCCTCTATTTGCTTTGTGTTCCTTTTGTGAATCTCCCATCGTACCCATTTCCTGGCTTTCTACATTAGTGTTGCTAGCATAGTGGGCCTTTCGGTGGATATATCCTTCGCTAAGTCGGCGCTTCGGTAATTTTTGGCCAATGCTTCCGATGCTATGTCAATGTTGCAATCCTTAATCTCAAGGGCCACTTTCTGAAATCTCTTCACAAAATCAACAAGGGACTCATCTGATTTTTGTCGGACCATCTGCAAGTTTTGAACCGTCCTACTAGGAGGAATGGACGTAACGAAGTAAAGGGCAAAGCTTTTGGCCATCATATCGAAACCCGTTACGGACCCCGGTTTGAGACTCTCAAACTAGTGAGTTGCGGGAGCCACCAAGGTTGTGGGGAACAGTTTACATAGCATGGCGTCAGTGGCGTCAGCCGCCTCCATACACTGGCGAAATTAGCGAATATGCGCTGTGGAGTCCCATATTCTAGAATATTCCCGCAGACAAGGCTGCTTGAACCCCTTCGAAAATCTCTCTACCCGAATGTGTGCATAGTAGGGCGATCCTGTTTCAACAACATCAAGCACGGCAGCTTCCATCCCTCTCTTTGCGAGAATCGCGTCCACCCTCCTGGCTATGACAACCTCCAAATCCTCCTTAATTGGTCGTTGTTTTGGGGAGGCCTTACGCCGAGATCCTGCGGAACTCCCCTCGCTATCCAGAGATCATCCCGGGCGCGTTTTAAACGTTGAACTTCTTTCCTTATGCTAGAGGGGTCCTTCCGCAAGTTGTTCTTGGGCAGCGGACTTCATTTCCGCTTTTTCCTTACATGTGGCGGGTCCTTCTCTTTCTGGCGTTCGAGAATGGAGATAAGTGTACCACGAACGATCTTAATTGGACGCGGGCGTAGAATTTCTCAAGAGGTGCAGCGTCTCCGACTCATTTGGCCACCTTTCCTGACAGAGTTTTCTGAGTGTTTCTTGCTCCTCCTTTCGGGAATGTAAGATTTCGTTCATCATGCTCTGCATAAGGGCCATGACCGCATTCTGTTGTTCGTTTTGTTTCATGAGCATGGCTACCATATCTTGTCCCGCTGCTCGTCTATCATCTCTGCCTGTCTCTGACGTCGACGGAGTGGGTGATTCAGCTTGCACTAGTGGAGTTGAGGCCACGGGATTCGATGTTCCAGCTTTATCTCCATGTTCAGGGGTATCTAAGAACAAGGCAGTCCCCGGAATAAAGGGGGGTCTTGTTGACTTGCTCGGGGGGTAGTAATTGTTCTGGGTTACCGTCCACGCTCACCGCACCAGTTTGGTATCCCTTAAGAGTGGTCACCTGGTCTTCGAGTGCTTCCGGGTCCTGTAAAACAAGTCTCCGGCCGGAAGTGTTTTCGGCAAAAACCCTTCGACGCTCAAGTTAGATGTCTGAGAAGGGTGATTTCAGTGTTTTCTTAGAGTAGCAGTTACCTCTACAGTGGGAGATCGTCTAGCTACTTGTAGGGTTACATGTAATAATAATCTGCGGGACCCGCCTCCAACTGTTTGTTTTATAATTCATAATCGAGATATATCTTTTATGGTGAATGTATAATGCGTCAATATAAATTGTAGTAATATTTATACAAGGAAAACAACCCATGGTTCTTGAAATTCTAGTAGAAATGTTAAATCTGGTATATGTTCAAAAGTGATTTTATAATTCATAATTGAACAATTTTCGATCACTTCAAGATATATTTTTTCACGATGAATATTAAAATTAATTTTAATTGTTTATGCAAGGGAATCAACTCATAATTTGGAAATTTTAGTTAAAATGTTAAATTCAGTAATCTTTGAATTGAATTAGAATGGTGGAGCTCATACTTGGAAAAAAGTGAGGCGTAATTCTACCTAAAAGTGTTAAATGGTGATTGGTGCAATGATCTTATTATATACTCGTGGAAATGAATTGATATACTTTAAAAACATACTTATACTTTGTGTTTTGACTGTTTTGCAAAAAGGTTATTATAGATTTTTTTCTAAAATAATGTTTATAGTTTCAAAAGTTAGTAAAAACATGATTTTTAATTTAAAATTACGTTTTAAAATGGGTTAATCTTATCAATTTTGAACTGAAATTTTACAACATAGTTAATAATAATACAATATACCATAGTGATAAATTTTAATATTTTTGAGAAGTACAAATATTTTTTTCAATTAAAACATGATTGTAACTTTTAAAAAATTATAATAAAATGAATAAATTCCAAAAATTACTCGATTTTTTATGAATAATTCTTAAATAATATGGTTAAACTATGAGAATGTTAAATTTATTGAAATATCTTCGAGAACATTATTGTTTTTAATGAAATTTTTTTTTCTTGATTTGTAAATTTTTGAAACTACAAGTAACCTTTTGCAAAGAAAAATTTCACAAGAACCTTTATAAAAAATAATTAAACCACAATGCATGTTTTTTAAGTTTACCCTACAATTAATAACAATCAACAATATTTATTAAATTGTTCTAACTAACTTGCACACAGCTCAATGGCATTCCTTGTATAACGTGTTGGCAAAAATTTTACATGCCTAATTCATCATTTAATACATTTAGATAGTGATGTGAAACATAGCAAGCAAGATTGTTATGAAAATTTCATTGTCAACCGACAAGTTCGATTCATTACTAATGTTTGAGAGTGTACTTGTAAATAAAAAAGAAAACAAGTTTTTATTAACTTTTACAAAACTAAATACCATGAAATCAATAATTATGTTAATATAAAAAAGTTCCTTATTCGGTTTCCTTCTGAATTTGCTTACACATTTTAGAGCAGGTTTTATAAATATGTTGAAATTCAGGATTTATTTTAGCTCAATTTTTGTTCTCTAACTTTTTTGACCTAATTAAAAATTACATTTGTAACCTATACGTTCCATTCAAACCTGTCACTTGCCTTACGCTCCACATACATTCTCCTCAATCTTGTGGTCTTGTGGTTTCAAACTCGCGATCCCTCACAATTTCCTTTAATTCAACAACTTCGTCCATCTTAAATCACACTATTTTGAATGGTTTTTAACAAAGATTCAAGGATTACAAATTGAATCGGATTCTTTTAACTCAATTGTTACTTCTCAATGATTAAAGTAAGGCTTTTGAAAACCTAAACCTGCTTAAATAAATGATTTTACTTTTGTTAATGTTTATTTTGTTGCAAAATACAAAAACAATGGCACCAAAAAGAGGAGCTAAGCAAGGCATTGTTGTGAAAGAAGCAAAGAAATAAAAAGTTCAAAAAAACAAAGTCTCTATCACAAAATGATCGATTGAAGAAGATGAAACTTAAACACAACATAATGAGGTAACTACGAATGCATATAAGATTGAATTTGATTGATAAAATGATTCGATCTATTAGGAAACTAGCAATCACATGGTAAGAGTGAAAAATAGAATCACGGAGTTTGAAAATACTTTTATCTAGTAAGAAATTAGTAGAAACATGGTAGGAACTAAAAAAAACTATTCTAGTGAAAAACTATTACAAAAGCAACATATCAAAGATATTTTAAATAATGTTATCATTTATCAAGTAGGGATCTGGTAGGTAGCTATTAGGGAGTAAACAAATCATTGTTCTAGTAAAAATTACTACAAAAGCAATAAACAAACAGTGAAAACTATATGGTAAGAGAAGAAACTATTTAATTAGTTATGCAATACAAAAGTAGTAAAGAAAGCTACAGTTTTACAAGTAATTGAAAATGCATTAGAAAATGATCACAATATAAAAAAATCTATAGAAAAATGAATCTGGTAGGTATTTGAGGAACTTAGTAGTTATTTGGTTGGTACAACAAACTATGTCAAATCTGCTAAGAACCTGGGTATTTGGTAGGAAACATTATTCCATCAGCTATCTAGTACAAAAACAGTAGACAAACAATTATATGTCTTAAAAGTAGATGAAAATGTATTAGAAAGTGATTACAGTACATAAAAATATACAAAAATCTATAGAATATTAAATCTGGTAGGTATTTAGTAAGAGCCTGGTAAGCATCTGGTAGGAACAACTATGTCAAATTTGCTAAGAATCTAGCAGGTATATTGTAGGGACATGGTAGGAAATATTATTATATTAGATAACTAATACAAAAGTAGTAAACAAACAATTATAAATCTTAAAAATTAAATAAAAATGCATTATAAAGTAAATATAACACATGTAATATAAAAATCTACAAAGTATTGAATCAAGTATGAATTTGAGAACCGAGTAGGTATCTCGTAGAATCAATAAATTGTGTCAAATCTGATACCAATCTGGTTGGAACACAAAATACTCCTGTATAATATTGAAAGATACAAATTAGTCCATAAATGGATAATGAGTTTTGGAGTGGGCAAACGTTATACTTCGAATGAATTTTTTTTCTGTTTGGCCTTCATATTCGCATTTCTATCCCTAAATTTCATCTTTTTTTTTTTTAATTCTTCACCATATTTTCTGATTTCATCATATGCGATTTGCCTTTCCAATGCTCCAACTGTTCAAAAGTTGTTTTATAATTCATAATCAAGATATATCTTTTACGATGAATGTATAATATTAAAATATAAATTGTAAAATTTTTATACAAGGAAAACAACCCATGGTTCTTGAAATTTGTTAAATTTCGTACAGTTTCAAAAGTAGTTTTATAATTCATAATTTAACTATTTTCAGTTATTTCGAGATATATTTTTTCACAATAAATGATAAAAATAAATTTTAACTGTTTATACAAGGAAATCAACTCATAGTTCTGGAAATTCTAGTTAACATGTTAAATTCAGTAAAATTTGAATTGAATTAGTATGGAGAAGCTTACACTTAGAAAAAAGTGAGACACATTGCTAAATCTACCAATAAGGCTAAAATGGTGCTCATGGCCGGTTTTAGGCATACACTACGGATACGATGATCTAGGTCCACGATCAAAAGGGATTCAATTATTCTTTTATGTTTATATGTGCATATAAACTTTTAAAACAATTTGAATTTAATAAAAGTGAATGAGTAAAATTTGTAGTTTGAAATAACATTTTAAGGGGCCCTTATTATACTTTTTTTTTAAAATTAAATGAGCCCTTGTTTATTGTTTCACCTAATGTCTTAGGTGTCAGGACCGACCCTGATGGTGCAATGATCTTATTATATATTAGGTATGTCAACGGGCCGGATCTAGCTTGGACCCGGTCCGGATCCGTTTATACATACCAGATCCGGATCCGTAGTTTTAGGATTCAGATCCAGATTTAGCGGATCCCACGGATCCGGATTCAAAACGGATTAATGTAATTAAACTTTTAACTTCCACATATGCACCTTCCACCTTGTTTCAAATAATTTATATGATCATTTACTAATATTCACGCAATTATAACTATCCAATAAGTTCGAGTAAAAATATAAATAAAAATGCGAAATTAGTCTTCGATTACAAAACATAAACAACGAATCAAAAAATATCTTCATTTAAAAGAAATAGCATGCTTCAAAGCTCCAATCTTCCAAACATCAACCACCTATTACATTTTCACCGAAAAAATTAGTCTTTATGCACAATTCTTATTAATCAATACAACTACAATTTACCATAAGTGGAGGACTTAGTCTTCACTCTTCATCACTACTAACATCATCAAAATCCTAAAATAATCAAGAAACCAAAGATAAAAGTTCATTAAGAATAACCTGAACTTTAATAAGAAAGATAATAACTTTTTTCATACCATATCAATAACATCAATCACTTCTGTTTCAGCATCACAATCTTCTTCCACAGTGGAACAAGCATTTGTTACTTCAAAAGCACCTTAGTCATATAAACGATACATTAGAACATTATATGAATTATTAAATTAAAGAAAATGAGATACAAGTGACTCATACATTTAGGGATTAGTTGCTTAAGCAATCAACACTAGTAAGGAAAACTAAAAAAAAATCACAGCTTAAGTGTTTTTTAATGGTCTATTATTAAAATAGCAGCCGATTGAGTTGTCATTTTAGATCAACAGTGTGTAATCCATAGCTTGGTCTTGTATGCTTAAAGAAAATTCCAGTAATTAAGGACAATATTATCGTGAAAGAATAAAAACCCTTTTATACTAGGAAATTATCGAGTATCTTGGGACTTTGTCTATAAACAACAACCAACCACTAATCAGTTTCAGATGAACCCATTAAACCACGGTATTTACAATATTACTTTCAGCAATGCTTATAAGATCGAATGTAGTAAATGAAAAAATAGATGAGCTAACTTTTGCTCAAAGAAACGAAAACAAGAAAGCACATACACCAACATATTTATCTAAAATGAACAATTTCCACTTTTTCTGCACACAACAACGAATATCAGAAATTCTTAACATATTTCATTACTTTTGAGATAGAATTTAGGTAGGCAAACAAGTAAAGGTTCTGCCTAACACCACATCATAAATATGTGACCTTTAAATATAAAATTATAGTGATCCTCAC
>CATIWQ010496437.1:0-45095 GCA_949673415.1 Euphorbia schlechtendalii
TATATATATGTATGTATGTATGTATGTATGTATGTATGTATGTATGTATGTATGTATGTATGTATATATATGTTATATGATAGGCGAGTGCATGCCGCGTAAAACTTCCAGGCAGACTACATCCGCCTGAAGTAGGGAAAGATATTACAACAAGGCTAGGAATCGGTAATCATCCAGGCGGATTGTATCCGCCCCAAATTTGGAAAAAACCAAGTCTTCCCCGATCTCAGAGAAATGTCCAGGCGGCTACCAAGCTGAGTCGGCTTGTCTGCCTAGACCGACCCCAGCAAAGAGTTCAATTAAAACTCTGAGTCTCCAAAGGGACCTCCATAATTGGAACTCTCACTTCAGATAAACTTTATCCTGTCAACATGATAAAGATCCATTCAAACTAGAACTCTAGATGATTCACACTTTAGATCAGACTTGGGGACGTTCAATGAGTATGAAAGGACCCTTTAGGTAACCACGCAAAGGTACGTATTCTAAAAACATAAAATACTCCTTGCCTCCTCTCTTAAATCTGATCTAACTTAAGAATCGAAGAGGCTTCATCGGTAACACGGCTAGTCCCCCATAGCGACGTTTGTTGTTTTGCAGAAACCTTCAGACCACAACGAAGAGGAGCATTAGAGTCAACTTCAGTCAGCAAGTTAGCACGTGAAACTACGTTCCAGGCTAATTTAACATTGGTGAGGTGAGCGTGGACCGAATTTATTTGCTCAGGCGAGAATCTCAGTTCACACGAACATTCAAATAATCGAAAAATTTAGTTCTTAGTCAATCTCAAATGGCTCACAATGGAACAAGCAGTCATCCCTCAACCACAGGGACAAATGTCATGGGGGCGCCACCGTCTAAGACTGGTGAACGCCCCCAAGGTGACAGACCCGTAGGAGGAGATAACCCACTCCTCCAGTTGCAACAAAAATACATAATTACCCTAGAAGAGATGGAGGCATATCGGAAATCAATTGTTGAGATGTATATCTCTTCCTGCGTGATGTACGGAGATCTGAGCTAAGCTGGTTTGGTCATATCCAGGAGGAATACAGTGCCGCCTCGTAACTTGAACAATGATTTTGACAACGCTTCGCTAGGGCTTGTGCCACCCCATCTCTACAACATCACCCAGCCACCTTTCACGCTCATCATCCCTTACACAAATCCCTACATCGCTTCCACCACACTCTCGACAACCTCGGATATCATAACCACGCAACCCATGAGATTGAATTCAGCAGGATAATTAACACAGTTGTCATTACTCTAGGGACTAGTATCAGCCATGAAAGATGGTCAGATTCCGCCTGGAGACATAGGGCCAATGTTGGCCACCATCCAAGGATTAGGAATAGGCACGTAGCTTGAATAGATCCCAAAAATAAGAAATTTAAAGTGGGCTGTCGAGCCGGAAAGTGAAGAGGAAGATGACCCAGAGTTCGAGAAGAAAGCCAAGAAGGTTTTCGCAAAACTGGTTGTACCTTAACAGGAGGCAATATCAAGAACCAATTTTTCACCTTTCAAGAAAAACATCCTCGACCAGAAATTTCCCAGGCTCATCTACATACCTACTTTTGACAAATATACGAGAAAAGATGGCCCAAATTATCACGCTGCTGACTTTAAGAATCGAATGGAAATGGCGAGAGCAACTGAGGCATATATATGCCGATACTTTTCAGCCACATTGGGCGGACCTATGGCCCGATGGTTTACCTCTCTGCCCCCTAACTCCATAGGGAGCTGGGACAAACTCAGTGACCATTCTGCAAATACTTTTTGGGCTCCGCTCTGGCTGGATTGGTAACAAGGAGCCTACATGAAATTGTGCAAGGCCCAGAGGAAAGCCTCCGTGAATACTACAATAGCTTCAATGAAGCCTGCCTGGACATATGAGACTTGGATTTCAGCATTGCCAAAGAGGCAATGTTGAAAGGCACACGGAGTCAAGATCTTAGGAATGTAACCCTCATTAGGCATCCCAAAAGCCTCCAACAAATGCTAGGAATGGCCAAATATTTAATTCCAGCAGATGAAATAAATTGCAACCGAAGGAAAGAAAGTTGGGGCAGGGAAACAACGAGAGAGGACAGACCTAGATTTGATGATAGGAGGTGGAAAAATTGATGCGAATCTAGTCAAGGCGGATATCTTGAAGAATACCGTCCTAGGTTGAATGTATCTTTGAGCTAGATACTAGTTGCTATCAAAAAGATCCTGGAGAGAAAAAACATTTGTTTCCCTAAAATCCCTGACGGAGTCTCTTTGGGACGGGATTTGAACAAATACTATGATTACCACAGAGCTAAAGGATATCACACGGATGACTGTAGATCGCTAGCTGACATAGTGCATGGGCTGATCAAAGCTGGTAAGTTTAGCCAGTTCGTGAAAGGAATCACCAAGAGGCATGAAAGGAGGGAGGGAAGCGAAGATGAGAGAGAAGATGACTCGAATAAAAAGTCTGGCGGAACAAAAGGAGTAATAATGGTGATTGCAGGCAGACCAGAAATCGAATCGCCCCGAAAGAAAGCTAGAGGTTCGTCTAGCAAAAAGAACAATATAGAAAACGAGGCACAAATCTTGAAACCGTTCAGGCAAAACTCATTAGTCAAAAAATAGCATGCTGACCCCAAAGTCGTCGAAGCAACGATAGAAAATTTCACGGTGAAAAGGATCCTTTTGGACACTGGCAGTTCCGTGAATATCATCACCAAAAGTGTTGTCGAGAAAGTAGGAGTACATCACTCTCGAATTCGAGACGGATGCTCACCACTCATTGGGATCAATGGATAGCCCATACAATCCTTGGGAGAAGTCACATTGGAGGTGGAAATGGGAAGCCTCAAACATAAATTCCACGGGAAAGTAGAGTTTATCATCGCTGACATCTCAGTGGGCTTCAATATCATATTGGGAAGACCTTTCCAAACTGAAACCCGCATGCTCATCTCCCCAATGGACTTGGTGTTTCACATACTAACTACAAAAGGGATCACGGTAATAATTGGTAATCCCCAAGTAGCTCAAGAGGCATACCTGGCCTCATTGCACAGAGAATTACTCCTGGTGGAAGATGAGTTTGAGACGAACCGGTCGGAGAAAATCGAGGTAGCTGAGGAGTTGGAAGAGCTCAAAGTTGGCCCAGAATGCTCGCTTAAAATTGGGAGAAGCCTTTGCAACGATGTAAAGGCAGAAATAATTTGCGCCCTTACTGATCAACAACATGTTTTTTCATGGTCATCTGAAGACCTCGTGGGTGTCAAGCTTGAGGTCATGCAACACAAGCTAAACTTAAACCCAAGCGTCGAGCCGGTCATTCAAAAGAAAAGGAAGCATGCACCTGAGAGACAGAGAGCCATTGAAGAAGAAGTAAGCAAGCTCTTAAAAGTTGGACACATTAGAGAAATCCAATATCCAAGCTGGTTATCCAATGTTGTATTGGTGAAAAAACCGAGCGAAGCCTAAAGAATGTGTGTAGACTTCATTGATGTGAACAAAGCGACTCCAAAAGATGCTTACCCGCTCCCAAGCATGGATCAATTGGCGGATGCAAAGGCAGGCTATGCGGTTTACTCGTTGTTAGACACCAAATGCAGGTATAACCAAATACCCATGCACCTCGCTGATGAAGGAAAAACATCCTTCATAACCCACTAAGGCACTTATTGTTACACGATCATGCCCTTTGGCTTGAAGAACGCGGGTGCAACTTATCAAAGGTTGATGAGATGTTCCACGATGAGATAGGAAAGTCAGTGGAAGTCTACGTAGACGATATGATAATCAAGAGCAGAAGCGAGGCGGAACATGCAAAAGACATCCGAAGGGTTTTCAAAGTATTACAAGAATACCGCCTGAAACTCAATCCGGAAAAATGCACATTTGGAGTGAAAGGCGGCAAATTCTTGGGGGTTTCATGATTTCCCAAAGAGAGATAGAGGCTAACCCAGAGAAAATCGAGGCAACTCTTAAAATGGAATCGCCTCGAACCCTAAATGAAGTCCAAAGATTAAATGGCAGAGTTAATGCATTGGGAAGATTTATATCTTTCTCAGCCAAAAGATGCATGCCTTTCTACAAAGCAATAAAGAAAGAAAAAGACTTCAAATGGGATCAACCCTGCCAAGAAGCTTTCGAAAAGTTAAAGAAATTCCTGGGAAAATCACCACTTCTCAGCACACCCCAGCAGGACGATACATTGTACATGTTCCTGGCCACTATTAACGAGGCGGTAGGAACAGTGCTGATTCGAGAGGAGGCAGGGAGTATCTTGTGTTTTTAGAATACGTACCTTTGCGTGGTGACCCAAAGGGTCCTTTTATACTCATTGAACGTTCACAAGTCTGATCCAAAGTGTGAATCACTTAGAGTTATAGTTTGAATGGATCTTTATCCTGTTGACAGGATAAAGTTTATCTGAAGTGAGAGTTCCAATTATGGAGGTCTCTTTGGAGACTCAGAGTTTTAATTGAACTCTTTGCTCCCGAGGCGTCAGGGTCGGTCCAGGCAGACGAGCCGACTCAGCTTGGTAGCCGCCTGGACGTTTCTCTAAGATCGAGGAAGACTTGGTTTCTTCCAAATTTGGGGCGGATACAGTCCGCCTGGATGATTACCGAGGCTTTACTCTCGGGGCGGATGGGATCCGCCTGGATTGGCAGAAACATTCCTAGCCTTATTGTAACATTTTTCCCTGCTTCAGGCGGATGTAGTCCGCTTGGGAGTTTTACATGGTATGCACGCGCTTGTCATTATTTGACTATGTTAACAGAACCCCCCCCCCCATCAGTGTGAGAGCTTCTTTAGGAGCTTGTGTTTGGGATCCGCCTAGTTCAGGCGGATTTATCAACAAGGACACGTGTCTAGGGCATACATGTCTTGAGCACTAAGATGAAAAGTTCACGTCTTTTAAACAAGTATCAGGTGATTTTATTATTTATTTTGTGAGCAAATTCATCTAGGCATTGTGTATTTTATACTTGACAACACATGTTAAGTATGTGTGGGGAGATTTAAGCTCGAAATTCACTAGGTATAATAATTCATAGGAAGGAATAAAAAGTTAAAACTGAAAAGTTATTAATGGAAGTCAATATATTCTAAAAAAATTCTCTAGTGTCCAAGATGGAATCTAAATCTCAAATATAATCATGCACGTAACTCAAATGATCGATACCAGCCTAATATATCATATAAAAATTAATTTGCTTCTAAACACAATGGCCTTTTGAAAAGGGCCAATACAACTCCAAAATTCATAATTAAGCAATTATTTATCGGAGGAATGAGTTGTCATTTTATCACTAATTAGGCAATTATTAAGCAGTCAATTCATTCCATTCCAATCCAAAATCAAAATCAGAAACATTTAGCAACCCAGAAACCCCACGTATATGGCGATAATTTATTCAACAACCATCTTCTATATTATTAGAATTTCATAGGTTAAAATTTTTAATAATTCTTTTAATTGTTATTATTTATCATTCTAGAATAAATGGAAATTAAAAGAAAAACAAAATTTTTTACAATTTTCCATGTCAAAGATCGAAAATCACCACAACCAGATGCCAAGTCGAGACTAAATCATGATATATTGAAGTTGAGCCATATTTAACAACTTTTGCAGCACTAGAAGATCAAAATAGATGAATTAAGATTTCTCCGTAGGTAAAAAATTGAGAAACAGAAAATGAATATTTTTATCAACCCTAAAACGTACCATATGAACATTTATTTATAGAGAAAAAATAGTAAATTATTACTTTAGATACATATGAAAATAAATATTTATGTTTAAGTTTAATATTTACAATTAATCACTCTACTTATATATTTTTCAATTTATTCAAACTAATCAAATTGGATCGGATTCAATTGATCCGTTCACGGGTAGACCACTTATTTCCAACTTCAATTTTAATGTATTCTTAACATTTTATTCTAATTTACTTGTATATAATTAAGAGAAATATTAAGTATTAATGAAATTATGTTAGTTATGAAGATTTTTTTATAAAATGTAAAACATAAATTTCATTTTCAATAATGTTATTAAATTGATGAATATATACCAAATGCATTATTAAAAATTCGAGAGATTATTACTTAATTAGAAATATTAAATAATTGTTTGTAATTGTTACGAAACCAAAATACTATAACACAAATAATAACATTAATTTAATTGGGTTACGAATATAAAACAATTAATGTTTAATCTTTTAGTCGATTTAATAATATTATCAAATAACCGAAACAACGAAAAAGCTAAACCAAATGGACCATAGTCATTGCATCTCTCTTTATCAACAAAAAAAAAAAAAGTACAGATAACATGCATCGATATATTAACACATCGCACGCTTTCCTTGTTTCTTCCTATTTAACAAATCAAAATTTTTACCTTTGTCTTCTTCCTTTAGAACTTCACTTTTCACCATACACTAATTCAAATTTACCCTAACCGTCAAAACAAACACACTACAAACGTAAAAACGTTACCCCGCCAGCTGTCCCCGGCGTCGGAGTGATTCCGACGAAGATAACATATTAATTACTATATCAGAAAAGGCACTAATTATAATCTTATGCGTGTGCTTCGGATTTAGATTCAGATAACAACAAAGCAGTTCATGCAAATACTCCCACTCACTTCTCACGTCTTTCACATTTCTGGCTTCGATCATTTCTCTCATCGACTCTCTGAAATCGGCGTAAGGATTTGGGGAAATCTTGTTGACCGCGATTCCTCCGCCGTGCGACGACGGCGACTGAGGCTTAATCTCAGCCTCCGGCGCTGGTTCTGGCGGCTCTATGATGGAGTTGGACCGGCCAGGGGAGGAGAAGAAGAAACGCTGAGAAGCGAAGATTGCGGCGAAATCGGGAGGCGAATCGGAGTCTGAGTCGGAATCGGAGGAATTGGAGAAGGAATAAGTAGAGGGAGTACTTAGGGATTTTGAAGTCGAAGCAGAGGGAATGTCGTAGAGGGAATTGAAATTCTTCGTCATGATTGATGCTTCGGCGGCGTTAACCGGAGGCGGCGGAAGTAAGCGGCGGTTTTCAGGTTGAGAGATGGTGGTGGCGGTGGAGGGCAAGCATTTAAGCAGGTTTTTAAAGAAGATGATTGACATGGTATTTGATAGAAAACAGAGAGATTTGATTCAACTGAAAAAATGTTCCTTCCTTTCTATGTAGTAAAGATGAAAATGAAAGATAGGGTGGACTAGTGGGGGTATTTATTTGGAAAGGAACCTTTTTAAGAAAATATTGTTATTATTATTCATTATATAAAAATGATGGATTATTCATGTTTTCAATATTGCTTTGCTATAGGATTTTTGTAATTATATATGTACGTTTCTCATAGTTTAGGAGGCCGTTTGTTGCCACTTTTGCTTTTTTTTTTTTTTTAAGAATTAGATTTTGAGGAAGTTGAGTATCGAACTCAAAAACTTTCATCTTTATTTTAAGAAATGTTCCAATTGAGCTACACCCTATTAGTTTGTTTTCACTTGTTACCATACATTGTTGCATATATTTGTTATTTGTAACTAATAGTTATTTGTTGTTAATGATATTTTCTTGTCTTTAAAGTAGTTAAAAATATGGATAATGCAAACATTTGAAAAAGTTGTTAAACACTCAATAAATAGTAACTAAACTCCTTCATAATTTTTTTTTATTTAGTTCATAAGCACTTGATGAAATGTTTCTAATGACTAATTACACAATTTATAATTCAAAATTTATGAACACATTTTTTGTAGCTTGTCTTTCAAAACATCTATAGCCAACCAAGCTCAGTAATTCGTTTAGCTACAGCAATGGCGAAACCTACTCCTATCTTCATTTCTCGAGCTGATCAGCCTAATGATGAAGTAGCACATCCAATTTCTGCAACTAATGTCAGTATTGTGCAAGCTGAAAATACTAAGGCTGATTTTAATCCTATGTCGGGTTAGGAAGTCCTTTTTGTACTTTCTTGAAGTGTAATTGTGATGCGTCTTATTTTGATGGGAGAAATAAAATCTCATTTGATGTTTGCGTTCGAAATTCTAATAGTCTTTTATTAGAGCTAAGGCTAACACTCTTCCCTCTCATATAACCATTTTGGAGGGGGAGGCTTCAGCTGTGCAAGAGGCGCTGTCTTGGATAAAAAAACGTGAGGTACACTCGCATTGTCATCGAAAAGGATAACAATACTTTGTTTGATATATTGAGTAGTTATGATGTTGGTTTTTCTTATGTTGTGTCAATTGTTGAGGATTGCAAAGACTTGGCTAAACTATTTTTTCATGATTATTTAGTCGGGTGATAGTCATAATTCTATTACCGATACGTTGGCTCGTTCTGTTGACCTAAATGAGGTAACAGGAATATGGTATTCTACCCTCCCAATTATGTTACCCATCTATTTTGAGTTAATGAATTTCATTTTCCTAAAAAAAGTATAATTAAACATATAAATTGTTTATAAGTTAACATGCATAAAAATTGTTTATAAGTTAACTATGTCTTTTTTTTCTTTATATTTTTTTATTTTCTTTTCTTATTTAATAAATAGGACCGGTATTTGTCGCGCTAAAAGAAACTTGAAAATGAACTATGCTTATTAGCTTTTCAAGAAGCTGGAACTTTAAAGTGCATTATGTTTATTAGTTTTTTTTAAGAGGCTGAGTAACGAATCCAAAACCTCACACCTCCACATTGAGAAAACAAAAACAATGAGAAACACTCCAACGTTCATAATTCAGCATACATGAATTAAAATAATTTTGGTTAACTATCCAAGTATAACATGCATAAAATATTTTATAAAAGATTAGTAAAATAATAATCCATTTCAGTGTTATTTGATAAAGTATAGTTTTGTGTTTAACGGCACCCATGAATATAATACAAGTATACAACACGTACATATATGTTGATTAGTTATTTGTGATAATTTTTAAACCATAATTTGCCACATAAAACATGGAGTGATGCAACTCATACAAGAAAAAGGAATAATGACTCAATGAGACAGACAGTGAAGAAATATATTACAAAAACTGTTGCAGAAACAGACAAATAACGCTCAAATTTAATTAATGTTCTGTTTTATTACATAAGTATTGCAGTGCTTGTGCTTCACATGACATAATTAATAATGTTTATTGATACCACATAAATAACAATTATGAGTTTTCTAATGTTAAATTATACATATGTATATATACATTTTACACAATCATCATATGGATTGTAATTTGAAATAAATAGGTTATCAACTATGTACTTTTATGTCTCAAATCTGACATAGACAATTAAGGATGCATTGAATTTTTGTTGAAGAGGGCCAATCTAAAGCTTCAATGAATGAGTTTTAGGGGTTGTTACCCTCTTGTATACTATATGGACTCGTTTAGTTGGCGGAATAGAATATAATGGAAAATAAATAAGAAATTATCAAATATGATGCATGATTCCGACATCGGACGAAATAACTATTCTTAGCTACTATATGAATCATAGAATAATTATTGCTTCATTTCAAATAGGAATAGATTTTCCTTCATTTTAAAGATGCATAGTTATCCTATGATTCTTGTAGTAGTTAAAAATAGTAATTCCGTCCGATATCGAAGTCGTACATCATATTTGACATTTTCTCATTCATTTTTTATTTTATTCTATTCCATTCCGCCGACCAAACGAGTCATATATGAATTTCTATAAAGTATTTCAGTGAAAAAAATATCAAACACAGACTAATTTCAAATATGCGTGATTATATTTATGAATACTATTGGTATAATGCTGTCATCCTGACAAGAATAGTGCCGATTGTTGTGAGTTTAGTATTTTGGTGATATGAGAACTAATATGGAACTATAATGTAAAATTTCTTAAGAGTTTATTGCAGTGGTGGTGTTAAGGGTGACCAACATTCTCTCTCCTCTTTGTTGACGAGCTAGGCACCAACAAAAAAATTTGGGAAGTTCTGCAATTTTCGGTGATTATGAGGGTGGGGCTGGTAATTAACCTCCCAACCCTCCTTGTACCGCTCCAGATGTATCAGGATAATAAGAAGAGTTGCAAACTCTTGATGAATTTTGCAAATATCTAGCTTAGTCACAGACAAAACCATGTTAGTTTTTTATTAGCAATATTATGTTTTTTTATTTAATTTAGTTCTATATGAGTATTATCCAATTAAATGATAAGAGAATAACTTTGAGCATTCAATATCTGTACATTATCTTAACAAATATATAGCTATATACAAAATTATTTAATTAATGAATTGACACTCAAGCACGTGGCAATGACATTTAATTTGGACATGAAAACTAAGATCATGCATGTGATTAATGTATATGATGTTGACGTGTCAAGAGATGCTAGTTACATACATATAAAACATTCATGTACGTAACTTTTCATCATGTAATAAATAAATTACCCAAAATATCAAGTCATAAGGAAGTTGGTATTAGAATCACGGACAATGGGAAATGAACTAAAGAAAGCTAAGAATCTTATATTTACAAAGACGAGAAAATAAATTCAGGCGGTTGTAATTTACCAAATAAACTCACACAGCCACACTGTGGCCTTGGCGTCATTTGGTGTCGTTTGTATCAAAGTTTGTTACATTATTGTCCTTTCACTACACCAAAAAAGCAGCCATTGCTAAATTAGTTTTTTCTTGGATAGACCAAAGTAGTTTGTTTTCTTGTTTTATAACTCAATAGCATATTTTAATGTTTAATGTGACTTTTTGGTAAATGTCTTAACCTAGTTGGTTTAGACATAAAACTGTGATCTTAAAAGTTACAAGTTTGAATACACATTCGGATGAAGTGTGAGTATTTTTATTATTGTAATTCAAATGAGACAATTTTTACAAATGTCTAATGTGACTAGTATTTTAACTTAGTGGTTAAGATTAAAGTTGTACTTCTAAAGATTTTAAGTTTGAGTCATATTTAAGTGGGTAAAGATTTTTTCTTATTTTTGATGTAAGCACGCATTTGCAATTTTTAGGAAAATATTGTCTAACTTATATCTATTCTGAAATTTTCATTTTTCTCATTCGAGTTTTAACATTATAATTTCCACCTATTTGATGCATGGTCTATTCAATATTAATATATTAAATGTTTGAACTACACAATGGATGTGAAATACCAATACCATTATAGATTATGAAGATGTTTAGTGATCATACATAAACTTGTAAACACTCAATGATTAATAAGTTCAGTAGAAAATAGGATAAATTAGACATCAAACAAGTAAAAATTGAATGCACGACACTAAAAAATTCCATATGTTAATAAGCGCATACAAATATTCATGTAACATACGGCTCTTCTATTCTCTTTTCCTTTTCAAAAAAAAAACATATGGCTCTTCCTTTTATGCACAACCAACCTTTGTGACCTTGTAGTAATTCTTATTACTATAATTTATGTCAGCTTTCTTCAATCATGGCATAAAATTGATTGATTAATCTATACTTCAATTTATAAGGACCCACTCCACACTTAAATATTTCGTTTGCTTCTATTAGTATATTGTATAGCTTATTTGATTTAAAAGAGAAGCAATAATGTTTAGTGAATATATTTGACATGCTATACAGTTAACATTTCGATCCCTAATGCTCTAAAACCAAAGCCTGTATAAAAGCATAATATAAACTTGTATAAAATCCAACACTTTGTGAAGCTCTAATAGCAAACACGACAAACAATTAACAACTACATAAGATAACATGCAAGAATATAAACACACACTTCACAATTAAACAAAAACTTTGCAAAGAAATAACATAAATTTAAAATCATAAAAATATATATTAATTAAAATCATTAAAAAAATTTGTATACAATTTGAACTTTATCCAATATGCATATGCATGTATTACAGATTAAAACGAGTAGAATTGGTTCATTTCTTTTTGTTGGGCCTATAATTCCAAGTGGGCTACATTTGTTGAGAGGCCCGATTTTTGAACGCAGTCCTTACAACAGGAACCTTGTGTGGCCTCGTCAGGCTGCATGGAGTACACCTGTTTACAGGGCGAGCTGAGCCGAGTTCGGGCCGGGCTTAGAGGGTTTTTACTAAAAAATGTTAACCCATGCCTGGCCCTAGCCCATACCTTAAAACTTTGGGTCCGGGCCGAGCTCGTGTCGGGCTTACAAGGTCATTCTCAAGCTCATGAATATTTTTTATTATAAATTTTTTTATTAAACTAAATTGAAAAAATATAAAATTACTTAAAATATGTTTAAATTTTAAACATAATTGAATTATATACTTAAAATCTTTAATATTTAGTAACATTTATTCAAATTAAATATACAAATTTAATAGGATAAAATATAAAATTTTAAAATAATTATAAATTTAATGCATAAATATATAATAAATAAATAAAATTATTCGTCCAGCTGGGCTAGAGCCGGACTTTGGTATTTATATAAAAACCAAGCCCAATCCATAAAACTTCAAGCTTTGGAGGGCTTGGGCTCGTGCCGGGCTTTTCTAAAAAAAATGAGTGTCCAAATCCGACCCGTTGAAGTGGGTTCAAGCCGGGTTGCCCGGTCCGCGAACAGGTTTAGTATGGAGTGCAGGGGCCCATTCTGTATCGATATTCCTAAAATTAACAACATACTTATTTCTTCTAGATTAAATACTTTTTGGGAAATACACAAAAATATAATGGTTAGCATACATATTTACTATTTTGTCTATTACTTATTTTAATTGTCAAAAATGTATTGTCAAGGTTTTGAATTTACAAGTCTATCACCTTGTAGTTATCTTGTGATAAGTTAGTTGGATTTCATAGTTATCTTATACTTATTTCAAATCAACATAATTTTGTTATATTTTTAGCATGATTTTATTATACTTTATTTATAGTATTTATAATTAATAATCATGTTATATTTGTGTGTTTTTATTTATTTTTGTGTTTTAAATTTATTTTTGATATAACAAAATCGCATTTTATAGTTATCTTATAGTTAACTTATAGTTTAATTATAGATATATTTAATATAACGAAATCGCATTTTATAGTTATCTTATTGTGAATTGAAATTGATGTAATTATGTTATATTTTTACTATAGTTTACTTGTAATATGTCAAATTGATATAGTTGTGTTATATTTATATGTATTTAATTATGTGTTATATTTATGTGACAACTATAAAATAAATATGTATTTATAAAAAAAGTTCGGAAAGAGTATAGCATCATGGATCTTATTTGGAACGAAAACATGAAGATGAAGAAAATATATTAAAACGACATGTTGAAAAAATAAACGGTTTGTAGGATAAATCATAAATAAGAAGGTACAATTATAAAAAAAAAGGAATGTAAAAATGTAAATAGAATTAGTTTAGAAAGTATAGTCCTAAATGAATTGTAGAAAATGTACTAATTATGTAAGATGCTCGTATTTTTTGGAACATGTACTGTGCCCAAATGCCCTTTTGTATTCTAATTTTGCTTATTTGATATCCGATATATCGAATTAGAACAATAACTTAATTAAGTATCAACAATTCTATGCATAGTCAACGAAACATACTCATTCTCTAAATGAAAAAATATAATTATTTCACTTTTTATGTTAGATAAATACTTTATGTACTAAAATTAAATAAATCATACAATCAAATAAGCATTACTTCTTTTAATGAGAAAAAAAATGAATTACATCAAATAATAAAATATATTTTCAGTGACTAAAATAACAAAATAAAATGATACTGCAATGCTTCCATAAAAAGTTAATTACAAAACAAACTATGATTTGTATCCAATTTTCAATTTTTTAGTTGTCATTTCACAATTTTTAAAGGGTAAACTTCAAAAAAATACCATATGATATTAGTCGTTTTCAAAACAGTGTTTGTGTTATTTTAGGTCCCAGAAGGAGGTTCGAGATTTTAAACCGTTAGCAAATAAGGAGTCTTTTGTTAACACCGTTAAAAATGCTGACGTGACACAAGGGTAATTTTGGAAAATCAACATTTTTTTCCCAACTGAGTCAACTCAGTCACGGATTCAACTACCTAACCTAACTCACCAACAAATCCATCTCTTCTACTCGGCAATCACTCCTCTAACCTAACTCGTTCTTTACCTATGATTCTTCATTGCCTAACCTAACTCAGCAACAAATCCATATCTTCTACTCAACGCATACCCAATCGAAGAAACTGCCGCTAAATTTATTCAAATGACCCAGTTGGAGAGCAAGTAAAGAAAATCAACCAAAATAGAAAATGAAAAAGAGAGGTCTGAGGTGTGAAAGTGAACAAGAACGGAAACATTTTCTGTAACACCCTGATCGGAAGTGTCACGGGTAACAGTAACTATCAGTAACTTATCAATTTACCATATTTCACATTAATACTTAAACAAATTCACTTTCAATATGCATATACGAAAACTCCAAAAGCTTAAAATATGTAAATACCTACACTAGTTATAACTCCAGATATTATCGAAATAAAATTCTCACTCCTTAGTCTAACTAGTACATGCCATTATTTTACAAATCAAAATGTTACATGAAATTTTTAATCCACCTTAAGTCTTTTCCCTTTTGTACTCTTCAAGTTGATTCACCTATATCCCTTCGGTTCACACTATCTACAAAGCTTCTGAATCTGCGTGTAGAAAACAACTACACGCTAAGCAATTTGTTTAGTGGTGTATACTAATTTCAACTCAAAAATAGAATAAAATAAAATACATATATTTCTTTATAAAATAAAGTTATAAATATAAAGCTAAACCAATTTTCATTTGACAAATTGTAGATGAAAAAAACAAAACCAATTTTATAAATCTCAATTAACTATAATAATAATTATATCAAATTATTCAAACTTAGAATCGTGTTTGCCCAAAGTAAACTAGGAAGTAAACAACGGTAGTGGGTACTGGGGCGGACAAGCCCGAAGCCGAAGTTTCAATATCAATTCTTCACAATATCAATATATTAACATTTATCGAACAAGCCCGAAGCCGAAGCTTTCATATCAATAACAACATAATCAATATCACAATATCGGTCAAGCCCGCATACAAAGCTCCATTTGTTTATACAGAACTGTACCCTCCTTTATTGGTTCCAATCTACCCGGATCCGTTTTCAACTCGTTTACTAAGGGCAATAATCAAATTAAAATCTTATAAATTCCAATAAAAATTATTAAACATAAATAAAACCAAATTCAGTAATCAAGGAACATAAATCCTTAATTTTTATATAATAAATTCAATTAAACACATTAAAATTAGTATTCATGTTTTCAGAAGTTTCTAGATTTCGTGACCTGACTTCCCCTGCATTTTTCTCTAGTAAAATGTCTTCAAATCGAAAAAATTAATTCTTAAAATACCTAGCCATATGTCTCATCTTTTTAATGCCATAAGAATCATATAAATACAATCAATATAGATCAAGTTATACTCAAAACACTGAACAGTGTGCAAACTGAAAAACTTCCCAAAACAGATTTCATGGTTCAACTTCAAATGGTAATTTCATGCAGAAGAAAGCCGAAACTCATAAAAGTTTCTTCTGAACATATAAAATTCAGTTTCTTCTAATATCAATAGAGTCAAGAATCACTCAAATCAGAGTATTATAACATGAGAAAATATTAAAACAAAAACAGATGTGGAATCTGGAAATTTTCCAGCAAAACCGAAAAATCAAAATTAGTGTACACAAACCTCTTTTAAGCTCTTTAATAGCCCTCTTCAACTTCTTTCCCCTTTGATATGTTTATATTAGTTTTCTCTACAAAAATCATAATTAATTCTATCAAAATACTACTTAAATATACATTCAAATACCTTAAATATGCTTAATCTATCATGATCTATACTAATGAAACCTAAATTTCACTTACCCCCAATTCGGTTTACTGTTCTTTAAGAACTTAGAATCTGAAATTCTCTTCTCCTAGCATTGATTTATTGAAATTGATGATGATAGATGGCTTACAGATCGATTTCTAACAAGAATTCGAAGTCGAAACGAATAAAGCAAAATTTTTTAGATTGTAAAAATTACTATTTTACCCTTAGTTCAAATATATTATATATTTATCACATTTTCTCGGTTAAACCGTCTTATAATCTCATAATTTAATTCCGTAAAAGAATAACATGGACATATAATTATAAGCTCACATGATAGCTTATATAACTTTTCTTGCATGAATTATAATTATAGAACTTTTCAGAATTTTTAGTCTCAAGATACATGGTTATGGGTCAAAATTTGACTAGCGGTTAAACTTCGTTCCGTTTGATTATTATCGAACTTTAAATTTTCCTTATCATTCCTTTAATATTATAACAATATACCAATATCAAAATTTAGAAATTTTTTGGGGTGTTACATTTTCAAATCTGCTAATGAATCTTCTTTTTCCATTAAAACAAACGAGTATTGTTTTAATCGAGTTTTAAAATTGCTATGAATTAATGATTCAACTGCAGAAAACATGTAAGAAAGTTACGGGTATGGGTACTTTTTTCTGGATTCTTAATTACTCGTGCCTGCTACCCAAAATAATCAAATTTCCATTACTTCTCCATCAGCGATGTAGCTGAACCAGGACTACCATTTATCCTCTTCTTCAGCTTCTACTTTTTCCCCTCTTCTGCAATTTCTTACTAAAATTGAAGTAGCAGACCAGAAACTACCTGCAATCTTCTTCTTTGTGAGTTCTCCTCTTCTTCGGAGACTTCATCTTCTCCGTTTGTTCCGATGGTTCAAAGTCTCGCCTGCAATCCCGTCAATGGATGAAACTTGAATAGTAGATGAGGAAGAGATTGAAAATTGAATTTGCAATTGAGGAGATTTGAAATAGCAGATGAGGATGGATGACATATAGAATTTTAGATTTGCAAAATAGTTTTTTAGGGTTACTGAATAAATGTAATTTCCCAAAAAAAACCCCTTGCCACATCAGCTTATTTAACAGTGTCAACAAAAAATTTAATTTTTTTGCTAATGGAAAAATTTTTCAAACCTCATTTTGAGACTCGAAATATCACAAGTACCCTTTTGAAAACGACCTAAATCATAGGGTACTTTTTTTAAATTTACCATTTCTTAAATCTACTTTTTTTAAATTTACCCTTTCGAGGATATGAAAATATTGAAGCAGGATATGAAAATATTTAAGTAAATTAAATCAAATCAATTTAATGCTCTTTTGAAGATTTACTCTAAAAATGTCATCTTCTCTTTATTGATCTTTCAAAGATTTAATATGATGATATACTTTTGAAAAAACCATAAGAATTATTTGAAAATTGACTAAAATGGGAGTATTATTTTTGTTCTTAATTAATGCAATACAATGTGAAATCCATATAGTCCTACGCTTTTCAAATTGTTTTTGCAAATAAGGTTATGCCATATTGATATTGATAAAACGTACAGAGTGATCACTTTCCTCGTAGACCAAAATATACGAGTGCTACAAAACCCACCCACAAGCATCAAATTTGAGATGGACATTTGATGAGTACCACACCGCATCACTTAACTACAATACGAACACAAAAAGCGGCAAAACCCATCTACAAAACGCACCCAAAAGAAACAACGAAAAAAGAGATGATGTAATTAAATATCAAGATTCTGATTAAGCCTAGCAGCAGCCGTGATAGAGGCGGCCACGCCACCAGGATGAGTGCTTAAATTTGGATCATTCCTTAGCTCTGCCGCCACTACCCCTTCCGCATCTCCCCTCGTCACCACTTTATCCGCCGCCAATTTCACACTTGCACCCTGCACCACCACCACCACCCACATTAAAATTACCGTCCAGTGCACGAAACATTAAAAAACAACGTATATATACTCACCGCCAAAACATCAGCCAGTTTAATCTTGTCTTCTTCAACTGTTGTAACGGCGTTATGAGACGCAGCGGATTGGGCAGTGGATGCTAGCCCACCGGGTACTATAACGTTGCTGCCAGTTGCTCTTACTTCTGCAGCTTGAATTGCCGCCGCATCGCTTTGGTCTACTGTCTTCATCCCACATGTCTGTGCTGTGGCTTCTAAAGCTTCTCCGATGGTTATTGCATTCTGCACGCTTCCCGCCGCCGAACCCTGGACCGGGGTTGGTTCTACATACTGCCCGACAACCTACAACATCATCAATCATTAATATAAGACATATTTCGAGGGCCCCGCACGAAATAGAAAATCTATATATAAGGCACAACCTGTTCAGCAACTTTCTCGGTAACGATTCGGGCTCCGGGGACGTCAGTTTCAGTGATGGTAACACCTTGTTGAGCAGTTGCAACACTTGCATCAAAGTGACCGACAAGACCAGCTCTTTCGTTGCGGGTAGCAGCGGCTTGCATGGCTGCAGCTGGGCCGCCTTTCTGAGCCTGCCCGAATATCATGGTTTCGGCGGTTTGCATCATGTTGGCATCTTCTGGTGCTATGGGCTTGTCGGCGAGTTCTCCGGATACATTGAAGATGTCGCCGTATTTTATAGGGTCTGCTGCTTTGCCTTGGCCTTGGACTTGTTGTCTCGGTGGCTGCTCTTGCTCTATTGGCTCCGGCCTCCGTGGTTGTTCTTGGCTCATGTTTGATTTGTTTGAGTTGCTTTTTTGACTTGGTTTTTGGAGTTGAGTGAATGCAAGAATAGAAGGGATGTCATTATATTCATTTTCAGTGATGAGGATTGAAATGAAACGTGGCATTTATGTGACACGTGTCGTATTAGAAGAGATTGTATGCCTTTAATGTGGGACACGTGTCAGGAGATTGCTGTTGATTGGGAATTTTAGGTGACACTCAGCAAGGTTGTGCTTGCTCTGTCTTGGACAACTTTACAATGGTTCCGTACCTTTAAGCCGTTCGCTGCATTGTTCGTAAAATTGGATGAACATGCACCTGAAATTACTCATTTATGAATATGTACATGCATCAGAAATTACACTATTGCACACTGGTTAAAATAAATTAGTTTGAACTATTTTTGTGCCACCAATTAGATGAAATTGCTGAACTATATGGCTGGGCGTTGTTTGGTGCTCAGTGTAGCACCACAACAGATATTCCAAAATATCCTACTTAACTGTTTTATGTGGCTTAAGGACTTTATGAAACTCGATAATTACTAATAGTATTGCAGTTTACCTGGTAATGCTGTTTAGAGTAATTTCCCTTCCATGACAATAGTTGTGTTATCATATGGTAAAAATAATCAGGACAAAAGCCGGTGTTTTAAAAAGTGCTAGACGCTAGTCGGGCGGTCGAAGGTGAATCGGAGCCTAGACGGGGATTAATCGGAGCCTAGGCGGATTTAGGCGCTAGTCAATAAAGTTTAGGCGCTAGGCGGGGCCAGGCGACGACCCTCAAAATAACGCCTAGGCGGGGAATTTTAAAACAGTGCCAAAAGCAAGGGTATTTATCATCAGTACTATATATGATGCCAGAACTCGCTTGTTTTCTCTTATTCTTCAAGATCATAGAGAGCATAAAGTCGGGCATGTATTTATGCCAGTATATATTTATTGGTGTTTAAGTAAGCATTATGTCACTTAGTTACGGATTAATGGCGAACCGTGACACTTAGCTAGGTAGGGCATCGCCTTTTATTAAAACTTTTACCATTCTTCAACATTTTCATAGACACAAACGAGAAAGGGAAAATTTTGCATATATTATCCCATTCAATAGCATTTAAATTAAGAAAAATTCAATAAGCAAGTAGCATCACCAAGACATACTACTTTATATAAGTACTGTTGGTGGACATAAAAAACATATTTCTCAGTATACGATCTGAATTAACATGAAGTTTCTTGCATACAGTTTGCAAATTCTATTTATTGTCTATTTAAGCTCCACCTTACAGACTTACAGATTACAATAGTAAGCGATTCTATTTATCGCGACTTGCAACCTCCAATCCGTTACCTGCGTGAGTGACAAAGCATTAATGCTCCATGACATTGATCTTCACAATATACATGGAACAGAAGAGTAATATAGTCTTTCAGTTAGAGAAGGTTACCATCTGGATCAAAGAAGAACACCTGCCTGATTGGCCTACCAGGGACTGACCTTTGGAAGGTTTCTATACCCTTATCCTGGATTTCAATATCCCAGTTAAATAAAAGATTACGTGGAATGGAAGATGAAATGCTTAACCCAAAACTAAGCTGTAAAAGGACACAAAATACCACCACATTGATACAGGGTTAGTGCTACTTGAAAGAACACAATATATTGCTAAACATGGCAACACATAATGCCATCTCATATCACCTGAAATAAACCTCACACATATATGCAAGCTGCAACTAAATGATTCCCTCGTTCTCACAAGTTGAATAACTGAACTTTACTAAATAAGTTCCTACTGGAAATGAAGTTGCACATGTCAATTGTGGCTTTCAAGGTTCCAATCCAAGTTGCAACTTTCTTTCCCGTACATTTAAACACAAATGAAAGGTAATCTTCGCACTGTGGCATGAGAGTTTATTGAGAGTATACGAAATGCCCTCCTAAAAAATTGCGATCCCTTATTTTTTTGCATGGCTTAAACGGAAATCTAGCTACAAATCCCAATCTGAAACTGACTAATACCTCAAATTGTTAAGCATTAATCACGACGATGCAACAACTTCAAAGAAAATCTGTACTAGCTCATCATCAATGTTTTGGCCATAGATAATCAAGTATCAAAATTTTTTTTGTTACTTCAACTATGACTAAAGTTCAAAACATCAAAGAATGACCGGTAAGAGTAAAGAAAACAGTTTAATAAAATTAGAGTGGACCTTGAGAGTTTGAACGAAAGAGTCGAAATTGGAAACGGAGAAACAGATATGATGGCCTCTGGGAAGATGGCTGGGATCGACAACGGGTGAAACGGCACTGTACGGACCTTCTGGAAGCTTAGTGGCAGGGCTTCTTTCGATTAGATGGAGGCAGAAAGCTTGAGGCAAATTCAGCCATATCACCTTGAATTCCCCAAAATTCGGCGACTCAATCTCCTCGAATCCAAAGATCTATGAACACAATAAAAGCAATTTAAAATTAGAAAAAAAAAAAATGAAGGAAGATAGAAATAGAAGAGAACCTGCTTGTAGAATTCGGCTAGGCGTCTAATATCAGAGGATTCTCTGGATATGTGATTCAGCGAAGCTTCAATGGCGACTGCCATCTCCTTTTTTGGTTGCAGTATCTGATGAAACAACTGCTCAGCTCTGGCTCGGGTTGATTGGAAAAAATCTATCGTATGGAATTAACATTATCTATCCTTTGAAATAATTAAATTTTATGGAATTACCTTGTTTTTTTTTTATAATTTTAGTAATTGTATCACGAATTTTACAATTTTTTATAAGATAAGTAATAAAGATGAGTAAGTAAGTACTAATTTACCTTTTAACATTTTAAAAATGATACATTTAATATTATTAAAATAAGAAGAGTAAATAAGTGAGTAATTTATAAAATGATGAAAATGATTTATGAAATTTTGAAATGACAATTTTAGATTTTCATATTTTAACTAAATAATTATTGAAAAAAAAGGGAGTAATTCTTAATTCTCATGGAAGAGGTGTATATTTTTATAAAATTAAATGTGCTATATAAATGTTTAAAATTACGAAAATCAATACTAACTTTTATTTGATATTCTTTTTCAAATTGTTGTCAGATAAATTATTATCATAAAGCTTTTTATAGAATTGTATATTTTGACTTTGAATAACATAATTTGATCATTCATACTATTATTTAAGATATGTTTGATTTTTATATTTAAAATTAACTCTACTGTTTCAAGAACACTAGAATGATTTGTTAATTTATAGTAAAGTAGAAAAACGTAAGCAATTTATGGATGAATTTAACCAAACTTCAAGAAGACTAGCATGATTCATAAATTTCTAATTAGTACAAAATTTATTTTTGACCATACCATTGTTTGAGATTTGGAAATAAAAACGAACTTCCAAATTTAACTTGAGTTCAATTAACTAGCTCTACAAAGAGGTATACACAATATTATTATAAGAAATCCGATATTCTGCGTTTGAATTGAATTAATTGCATCTGTATTAATGTTGGGAACTAAACCAAACAAAATCAACTGAATGAAACTAAATTATAGTTCGAAAGAACAATATCTAATTTTTCCGTGCACCTCGTGGGAGTAATCAATTATCAGCTTGCTCTTTTGTTTAAGGTTTCCATTTTCAGATTTCAACACAATCGTAAGGCCCATTTGGCAGGCAATGGTGGGCGCTGCAATAGGCCATTACAAATAGAGGCCCATTACTATGTTTGGCCTATGCACACAAAGTTCTTCTGTAATGGAATGTGTGAATTCCCACTGTGATTTTCTCCCCCATATTTCCCTGTTCATAAAAGAAAATAAATTGGTGGGATGAATCTGCCATTAAACCAATATTATCGTAATCCTAATTACTCTACTCGATCACATCACATCTGCTTCCATCCATCCGTCTCCTGCATTCAATAATTTTTCTTCTGCTGCCTCCGATCCATCTTTCTCCTGTGTTTGATTCTCCGATCAACGTCTTCCGCATAAGCTAATCTGCTGTTTTTTTCCCGAAACAGGTGTTTTCTCTTTTCAATTGGATCGATTTTTCTGTCATTCTTGCTTTGTTACGTCATTTCTGCTCGGGTTATCGTGTTATTGTTTGAAATTTTGCGTAATTGACGGATACTTTTGGAGAGCTGAGTGGCTTCTGTTTGTTTTCTTCTATACTTTGTGATGCTTTTTCTCGCCAGTCTCTCATTATTCCGTTTCCATTACAGTACTCAAACCAAGGGCAAGACCGACTTTTCCTCACTCTCCATCCCCGAGGAATCCATTATCTGTTCAGCTGCCTATTTTGTACGCTTTGGAGGTTTTTAATTCCCCACAAACTTGGAGTTTACCGTGATTAGTTCTTTCAAGAACAGATGACTTGGTGTTTTCACCTTTTATTTATTTAAGGAGTTTTGATTTCGCCAGTCTTATTCTAATTTTCTTCTAATTTCTAGCAGAAAATCAATCTCTTCATATGATGCCTGATCCCTCTCCACATTCCCCAAATCAAGTGGAAGATGATGCTCAAGGGTAAAGATATTTTTACCATGCCTCTTTTCCCTTTCTGTTTTAGTTGGAGCGGTTTAGATCAAAGTTTGCTTTTTTGTTTTGTTATCAAACCTTTTACTATTGGTTTGTTTTCTTGTTTGTTGTGAGAAACTTCAGATCTACGGGTCCAATAAATTTCAGTGCCTCTTATGCATTAGAATTTGAAATTGCTGTTGTGGTAGAGTGATTATCAACATGCATGTAAGTTGTAAGTAGTTAATATCTTTTTGGTCATGCATTTCTCGGAACTAATCATCTACATTAGTTGATCTCTTATAATCCTGAAACATAATTATGGATTTGTCATTGTTTACTGTAATAGAACTATCTACTCAGTAATTGCGATATTTTGTACTCGTTGTACATCATTCATTTATGTAATTCATTGAAGCTTATTCATTGCAATGACAGCGACTTTAGCACACCAGCCTCAACTGCTCAGAAGAATCTTCAGTTTGTGGTCAAGAATAGAAGTTCTTCTGGATGTTTAATTGTTAGAAAAAAGGGGAATGATGGTTCAGGAGGATTGGGCTCTTCTAGTTCACGTAATGTTTTTGGGTCAAAGAAGGAAAAGAAGAGGGCTAGAATGAATATGAGCGATTCAGGGTCAAGTGATGAGTTGTTAATGCCACCTCGAAGGAGGGTAGCCCCTGAAACTATTCAAGTTTGTAATGTTTTAAGCCATTTTGACTCAGGCGTGGCTGACGAGAATGATATTGGTAAGAAGCGGATTAGGAATAATGAGGTTGATGTAATTGGTAGGTGTAGGGAGGATTCCAGTGAAAGAAAGAGGAATAGACTTGATGTGTTTGAGTTCAATGAATATGATAGTAGTGATGAAGAGATGAGGAGGAAGCCTTTCGGTGATGGCAAAATGCAGGAAAGGAGGTATTTTAGTGCCATGCCAGTAGGGAGAAGTGGTCTGAAGAGGGAATTTGAGACTGGATCAAGCAGACATCCTGTTGCTGATAGAAGGAGCAGTTTGTATGTGGAAAGGAAGGGGGTAAATCGAAGAGATCATGCTGGCACGAACCGGACTCGGCCACCAATACCATTGTATGGGGACAAGTACGATTCGGATGGAAACATTAGGGTGCAGGGGAAAAATGGTGTTTTAAAGGTTATGGTAAACAAGAAGAAGAAGGCTAGTGGATCTTTGAATACTTATGATTCCTTGGAAGTGGAGAAAAAGAGAAAGGGATTGAGGTCTGAAGACACCGTCAAGAGAAATGATCTACTCCGGCCTTCATTTTACACAGAGCCTAAGATTTCCGAGAAAGCAGGTTCATCTGTAAGCAAGTCAAAAAAATTAAAGAAGCTGAAATCGTCTTCTAAGAGGTTGCCAGTAAGGAATGGCACAATCAAAGACCAGGATTCCGAAGACAGTGGACCATCACCGAAATTGGGTCCGCGTGTAGAAAATCTTAAAGCTAGAAAGGCACCATTGTTAACGTCAACTAGGAGTTCCATGAAACAAGAGTTATCAGAGGACAGTGATACATCACTGAAGCTGGGGCTGAAGAATGCTGGAGCTCATAAGTTTGTTAAACAGGCAAGCAATAGTGGTGATAATGTCCCAAGTAATGAGCTAACTCCTGGTAAAAGTAAAGAGGGAAAAGTAAAGCGTGGTACTGGTACAGAAAAGCAGAAGTTGCGTGAACGGATAAGGGGAATGCTTCTGAGCAAAGGATGGACAATAGACTATAGACCAAGAAGGAACAGAGACTACCTTGATGCGGTTTACATAAGTCCTTCTGGAACAGCTTACTGGTCCATCATTAAGGCATATGATGCACTTCTAAAGCAATCAAAGGATGAGGAAGAGCAGGAAAAAGCCAATGCTGACAACTTATTTAGGCCACTACCAGATGAGGTGCTCAGTCAATTGACCAGGAATACACGGAAAAAGATGGAGAAAGAAATGAAAAAGAAGCAAAGAGAAGCCTATGCAAGTGCGAATGCCAGAGAAACTGCTGCAAGGTCTTCAAGTTCGGGGCATGATGAAGAAAGTATGGACAGTGGCAGTGATGAAGAGAAACTAAGCTCCTTCATTAAGCAGAGTGGTAGTGGTAAGTCTGTTAAAAGTAGAATGAAAGGTATCATTTCCCTTGATCCAACTACAAAAGGACAAAGTTCCACTGATCGCCTTGCTGCCATGGAGCCATCTGGAGTTGATTCTCGTCATGGAAGAAAGAGTAGAAAACTTGGTAGATGTACTTTGTTGGTGCGGAATTCCAACGAGGGCTTAAAAGCAGACAGTGATGGCTATGTTCCATACTCTGGCAAACGAACTATCCTTTCCTGGCTTATTGATTCTGGAGCTGTGAAGATGAGCCAAAAGGTCCGCTATATGAACCGAAGACGAACAAAAGTAATGCTCGAGGGCTGGGTAGCCAGAGATGGTATTCATTGTGGTTGTTGTAGTAAAATCCTCACAGTTTCGAAGTTTGAAATCCATGCGGGCAGCAAACAGCGCCAGCCATTTCAAAATATATGTTTGGATTCTGGAGTTTCCCTTCTGGAGTGTCAGATTGATGCATGGAATAGACAGGAATCAGTTGAGCTTATTGATTTTCATTCCGTTGATGTTGATGGTGATGATCCTAATGACGATACATGTGGGATTTGTGGAGATGGTGGGGATTTGATTTGTTGTGATAATTGCCCATCTACATTTCATCAGAGCTGCCTTGATATCGAGGTATATTGAAAGAAACTTACAAGTTGCATCTCAATTTTATGTTTTTTTATAATTTTGAAGCTCAATTCCTATTTACTTTCAATTTTCCTGTTGTTTTCATTGTTAGATCTTTCACTCATCTAATAAAAAGGCCTAATTTTGAATTTTTTGCTAGTGAAGTTTGCATTTCAATGCAAACCAAATGGACTATTCATGTGTGTGTGTATATTTGGGGTAATAATTGACTATTCATCTATAACTGTATTTAGATTTGGTTCAGATATGATGAACGTGCCTAGTTTCATCATGCTTTACTATAATATACATTGGTGTGATAGTTCTTGCCTTCTTGGCTGAGTTGGCTTATTTCTGTCTAAACTCTAAATCACTAGATTGGTTATGCTGAAACACAAAACTGCAAATCCTTTTTAATTCCCCTTTATCTTCAGGCTTGCTAGAGAAAACTAAGCTAAAGTTGATATGGATTTTAGTGTCTTGCGTTTTACTGCTTATCTTTGTTGCATTTTTTTATACTTTGGTTTATGAAATATCCATGTTTATTGTTCCTGCAGATACTTCCACCTGGTGATTGGCACTGCCCACACTGCACATGCAATTTTTGTGGGTTAGCAAGTGAAGATATCATTCAGGGTGATGAAGAAACTGTCCTTGGGCTACTTACTTGCAGCCTGTGTGCAAAAAAATGTAATAACCCTTTTATTCTTTGATATAAAACTTATAAGGTATTTATTCTCTATTCCGATCTTTCATTGAAATTTTAATTATATTTCTTTGTAGATCACAAGTCATGCTCACAGGGGGTGGGCACCCTTTCTAATGACACTGATAGTTCAGCACCTTGCTTTTGTGGGAAGACATGTAAAGAGGTATTTGTTTATCCTGGATTCTATTATCATAGTCCCTATTTTTGTGTTTGTTTGCGTGTGCTGATCTGTCTAGTCATCTTCCTGTTTTAATGTATTACATTATGGGTATTCTAGTTTTTGGTTCTTACATGACGTGTCAATGGTGATTTGATGCATTATGTAGACTATTGTTTGCTTCTTGCACAGGTTGTTGAGCAATTGCAGAAGTATCTTGGAGTTAAGCACGAACTTGAATCAGGATTCTCATGGTGTCTTATCCGTAGAACAGATGTGGACTCGGACATATATCCTCAGGGACTTCCTCAAAGAGTTGAGTGTAATTCAAAGTTGGCTGTTGCGTTGTCTGTTTTGGATGAATGCTTTTTGCCAATTGTTGACAGGAGGAGTGGTATCAATTTACTACATAATGTTCTTTATAACTGCGGGTTAGTGACTTACATTTGAAATTCATTTATCTGTTTGCACTTCGTTATGATTTTTTCTTCATCATGTTATGGTGCACATATAATTACTTGAAATGTGAACATATTTTTTTGAAAGCAATGGACCATTGCTACGCAACTGGCCAGTGGAAGATAAATTCTTGTTATCCAAGTTTCATGTGTATTTGTGTTAACTCTTACTGATTTTGGCCTGATGGTATAGAATTGTTCAAATTGATGATTTAAGAAGCCTTTTGTTGTTTGCTAATTGCTAGTTGTTTGAGAGGGAGTTGATTTCTCTAGCTATTCTCATGTCTGTGTTGTAAAATATAATGTTGTGAATCGTGATACTGGATGACCTTTTAAGTTTTTTGTTTGTTGGATATTAACTTTCGAAAAAGAGATAGATGCTCTTGGTTTTGAACCCCTGAGCTCCTTCACATATTAGGCACTGAGTTTCAAGAATAGCTTATTCAGATAAATTTCGTATAAAAAAATTGAATGAATAAACTATCATGGGGAACTTATTGAGGAGTTTTGGGCTTGAAACCCTAGAATCCATCCCCTATTGGAATTATTTTTACCTTTTACAGAGTGGTCAATCCTTTCTCTGGATTGCCAGCAGTTTATATAATGAAGAATGTTTGTTGTGATCTAATTTAGATAAGGTTGTGCACTTGTACCTAGAATACTCTATTCTATTTAAACCCTCGTTATATGTTTTGTTAATGACAATATGTATGGTGTTGGTATATGATGATTTATGGCTTACATAATGTTCATAAGATCCTAGTCCCAGATTACTAGAAACATAAGGCAGGACCCCAAGACCTATTCCACCTCAGTGTGTTATCATTTAATTATTTGTCGAAACTAGTTAGGATAAGTTACTTGAATACTTTCTTTCTCTATTATTCCATGCAACACCACGAAAGCAATTTTGTTGATTAGTTGTGGAGTATGGTTCCTTTACTAGTATTTTACAGGTCTTGATTGTTTTTGCTTAACATTCCCCTGTTTTAATGCCCTGACTTTTTCAGATTAGCTGATGAATTGTACATGCATTTTCCTTTCATTATTGTATTCGTGAAAGTGATGGATGTTAGTGATCTTTGGGATTAAATTCTCACATAAATTATGTTTTTTGGTCTCAATACTTTATGGAGCGTTTTTCATTACCTTGCTTATTAGTTATTATTAAACTATTCCAAGGGTTCCTTAACTCTTGTTTTGATTATGCTATCGATATTTCAACTTTACGTTGAAGCCTGCTTGTGATCATATTGTTCAGTCTTTAACTCTTTGTTTACTGTATCTGTTTAAACTTCTTTAGGCTGTGTTTAGCATCCTTTCTATTTTGCTCAAGTTATCTTCTTTCACATATCATTTTCCCTGATAATGTATTTATGTTCAATTGTCCAGATCAAATTTTAGTCGGCTAAACTACAGTGGTTTTTATACTGCAATTTTGGAGAGGGGCGATGAAATAGTTTGCGCTGCATCGATCAGGTATAACATTATTGGCTAGTTGTTATTCATGCATTAATTTACCTGCATGCAGAAAGAATGAAGTAATGAGAGCTTCATGAGAAATAATATTGTTGGAAATGTTTCTGGAGTAAGTGTCACATGGCTGCTGTTGTAAATGGAGGAGCTAGTCTCCTTACCTTTATACTATATAGATATTCGTAAAGCACTCTTAGAGATATTTGCCATGTGAATTATTCCTTTCAAGGAGGGCTCCCCTTTTAAGCTTATGTGGCGTTTTCCATTTTCCTGTATCAGCATAATATGATAATACAAACAATTGGACTTTTGAAGTGGAGTTCATTTACATTCGGTCTTGAATCTTGATAGCCATCATCGATGCATTAACATGATTGAATCGCTATCTCCCCTTTGTTCAGGTTACATGGAACTCAGTTAGCAGAAATGCCATTTATTGGTACTCGTCACATATATAGACGTCAAGGAATGTGCCGCCGGCTTTTTGGTGCCATTGAATCAGTGAGTTTCTCTTGCATTCTGCATAATTGACTCCCTTAACCATTTCCACCTTGTATTTTACTGTTCATTTTTTTTTTTCTATTTCTCCGCCAAAGTAACAATCTTTTATTACATCTGCAGGCACTCATCTCCGTGAAGGTTCAGAAAATGATAATCCCAGCAATATCAGAACTTACTCATACATGGACCGGGGTTTTCGGTTTCAGTAATGTTGATAAAACGTTTAAGCAAGAATTGAAGTCTATGAATTTGTTGGTTTTCCCTGGTATAGACTTGTTACAGAAGCAGCTGCTGGAGCGAAACATTGATGAAAACAGAACTATTGCTATAGGTTATAATTAAAACCCTTCTTTTATATGCCACTTTATTGCTCCAGCTTTTAACTCTTGCTTTTCTTTGCACAGGTGGAAGAGAAACGGAATCCAAAGATACTCAATGTAACTCACCTGAGGTGGCAAGTAGATCTGATATCGATTCCTCAGCCAAGAATGATGATGATAATGATGAGTTGGAACATGCAAGTAGAGCCAATGGCGAAGTTTCAACCAAAAATGGCAATCCCCATTGTATGGATGCGCCCTTTAATGACACTACCTTGAAGAGTAATTTGTTGGATTCGTCTGATGAAAATAAAAATTCAGCACCACTCGAGGATACAGTAAAAAATACTGATATTGATCCTGCTGAAATCAAAAGTTCATCTGCTGCTGATAAATTGGATGACTTTTCAGAATCAAGTTCTCCTGCTGAAAATCATAGTCTTTTGGATTCATCTCATGAAGATAAAATTTCAACACCACTCGAGGAGACGGGTAATACTGACTTTGATCCTGCGGAACTTAAAAGTAAATGTGTTGCTAATAAATTGGATGATGTGTCAGAATCAAGTTCTCCTGCTGAAAAGCATAGTCCTTTGGATTCATCTCATGAAAATAAAGTTTCAACATCACTCGAGGAGACGGTTAATAATGACTTCGATCCTGCAGAAGTTAAAAGTACTTGTGTTGCTGATAAAATGGATGATGTGTCAGGATCAAGTTCTTCTGCTGAAAATCAGTGTGGTCCTTTAGATTCATCTATTGATTATTTAAATCCAACACCACTCGAGGAGACGGCTAAATCTGATCTTGATTCTGCGGAAATCAAAAGTTCATGCACGGATAATATACCTGGACCAAGTTTTCCTGCTGAAAAGAATGCTCGTTCTTCTATTCAGGGCGATGTCCCTCCAACAATTTCTGGCTCGCAAGATTTGGGTGTTCCTTTGGATGGTGCTTTGGTGATGAATGGCTCTTTCGAGTCTGACAACGAACCGAAAAATGTGGACTCAATTATTAGCGCTGATTCTTGTGATAAGCAAGAAGTGGTTTCCCCAGCCAAAGAAGGTGGTATTGAACTAAATCTAAATGAATCAGTTGAAGACAGTAGGCCTGCTGGTGATCAATCAGACGACAAGTTTGTTGAACATCCTTCAAATCCAGATGCTGTTAATGATTCTGTGGAGATGGAGTCTAATCCCATGGTGGAACATGTAACTGAAGGCAAGTCCGAGAGTGGTGAAGAGGATGCGCACAAAGTAAGTGCCTACGTGCCATTTCTTGAATCGGAAATGAAAATAGATGCTGACAACTCCACCAAGACAGCTGATGAGAAAGAAACCAAATTAGAAGTCGCTTCACCAACTGTTTCGGTGGCGAAGTTATGACACATCGGAAAGAGGCTGCTAGCGGAATGAGTAGCGGTGCACTCATGAGCCTTGAGGTTTGGAAAAGGTTGCTGCTGTTGTATAACAAATCTGATAGAGGTTGGTTTTTTGGCAGTTTCTGTCAATGCTCTCGATGGTCAAGTTTCACTTGTCTACAAGGTCTTGTATTTGTTCATTTTAATGTAGCGACGCCTTCTATATCTTACATGTTAACTTGTCATATGACATAGGTGGTTGCACACAGGTTTTGAACAGCATGATTTGTAATTATATAACCTTTTTACATATCAACATTTTGTTAATATAATTTGTCTAAGGCAAGTTAATTCTCTAAGTGAGTTTGAAGCTTCAACTTTTTTCTTTTAAGACTACGACTCTGCGAGTAATGTTTTACTTTGAAATTTAAAATAGGGGGTATATTAGGATTTGGGAGTATCTTCTAGAAACGGTGACGTCGCAAATTAGTTCAATGTACGTTCTAAAATTTAAGTAACCATAAAATTTTACGAAAATTGTATCATATATTAGATTTTGTAAGGCAACGTCTGTATCCAGTGTAAAGGGGTGTTTCTCGTTGTGTTTGCTTTTTAGCTTATTTCTTGTATATGCCTTTTGGGCTTGAAAATAAGGAGTGAGGTTAAAAATAAAATGTAAGGTGTTTCTTCAAACTAGTTTTATAAATAAATAATAAATAATTTGAGTGTTTTTTAAAAATAGTTTATAAAAATGTTATAAATGTTAATTGATTAAAAAAGACATCCAATATTAATTTGTAAACATAAATTTTAATAAAGTAAGGATATTTGTGTAAAATACTTGATTAAAATAAAAGAACTTAAAAGCTCTTTATTTTTAAGGAGCTAAGAGCTCTTTCTCATTTTTATTATGTAAGGTGCTTTTAAGTTTGAAAATATGAAATGAGAAACACTCCCCTTATGATCTTATAAGCTCAAATCAACTTATAAAGATGTTTGATCACCTTATATGAAATGAGAAAACACCTGACTAAATCATTTAAAGAAATTATTATTTTTGAAAAAGTGATCATGCTTTATAATCATTGTGGATATTAAGAAACCGAACCGAGACCAAACATATTTAAGCTTGGTTTGAAAATAAAAATGATTGAGCTCAGCTCAGCTTGAAACTCGTCAAGCTTGGAATATTTTAGCTCGGTTCGAGCTCGGGAGCTTACGAGATTGAACGAGCCTTATTTACACAGTTAACTTATTGATTATTTTTTATATAAATACATTTATTTGGCAAATTAAAAAGCAATGTAAAATATATAATACAAAATAAAAAATTACAATGAGAAATTAGATAAGTATTTTTAAAAGTAATAGAAATAAAACAGAAATACAAAACATGCATTAAACGTTTTACATTTTTTTTTCTTTTAAATTTTTAAAAAAAATAAGAGTAAGCATTTAAAAGAAATTTTTTTAATAAATTAAAGTACATAAAAAATTAAACAAGTTTACTTGCGAGCTTTGAAGTCGAACCTTAAAAAGCTCGACTTGACTCGTTAATATATCGAGCCGATTTTGAACTCGAGTCGAACTTTATCAAGCCAATTTTTAACTGAACTTTGACCGAGCCGAACTCGAACTATTCGTGAACTGCTCAATTTGTTTGCAACCATGTATGATGATTGATTAAATTATCAATTTAAATAAAATAATTTTGACCAAAACAAAGTCATCTTATAAAACATTTAAATTTTAAATTCTCGCTATTGATTGGTGAGTAATAAAAATGTTTTATTTTTTTAGGCCTAATGCATAAAAAAGTGCCCCCACTTGACACCAAAAATTCTATTCCCCTTGAACTTTGAAATTGTCCTCCTACTTACCTCAACTTTCAAAAAGTGCATCTTATAACTCCTGTTGCCCTGTGTAGTGGCTAATGTGGCATGTTTGAAAATGGAGGAGAGTGGTTGACTTGCCAATATTAAAAAATGAAAAAAAAAAAGTTTTTCACCTCTCTCATCATCACCCTCTTTACTTCGCCTTCGACAGTCAGGTTCATATCGTTTATATATAAATAACATGGCACTAATGTGGATGGGTGTTTATGTCACACAATGAGGGGAGAGTGATTAAGTGTGATAAAGGGAGTTACAAAGTGCATTTTTTTGAAAGTTGAGGTAGTTTCATTTTCAAAGTTCAGGGAACACAGGGTGTTTGTTGGCAAGTTGAGACACTTATTAATGCATTGGAGCAAATCCAACCTTATACCCCATTTTTCATTTCACAAATTTCATCTAGGATCTATAATGTTTTTTCACCACCCATATTCTTTATATTTCAATTCTTAAAATGATAATACTTTGTTCTGATTTTCATTTTTCCTTTTATTTGTCATTCTCACATATCAATGTAACATTCAACACTTTTTTTTCTAATTTACCTTTATTAATTAGGAAATAGATTAAGTTTAACATGAAATTATAAGGTAATAATTAAGAAGAAAGAGAATATTATGATAAAGTAAAATGGATAAATTAGTCATTTTAATGGAATAATAAATTTTTTCTTATTATTGATGAAAATCCTAAAATGATAATCTTTCGGTATCAAAGGGAGTATCATCATATCAATTTCTATACATAAATTCTAATAAAAAAAACTAACAATTATGAAATGTAATAATATAATATTGATAATCTAGATAGGGAATCCTCGTTCTATAAATTACTCCTCGGTTTTTAATAATTTATTTAGCAAAATATGGAAGCAAAAATAGTAGTCAATTTCAAAATTTCATGTTCTTTTCCATCTTTTTTTCCATGCATATCCTTATTTACTCATGTTATTTTTATAGCATTAAATGGATAATTTGTTATGAAAAATTAAAACATTAATGGTAGATCAATACTTGCATATCTTATTAATTATTTTATTGAAAAATGTGAAATATGTAAGCAACGGATGGATATCATACAAGGAAAATGATTGAACCGTCATATTTTTAATTTCTATTCCCCAATTTATCAAATTCCCTATTATAAAGAATAATTGAATTTGATGTTAGACTCTTATTTATTTTTTTATATTTTACATTTAGATATATTTTCTTAACTATATATTTATTTCAATCCAATTTAATTTAATTCACTTCACCTACTAAAAAACATTAAAAAAACCTAACTTAGTTACATTTCAAATTTTTGTAATGTTTGTAATCTACAGTCAAAGATAGGGATGACAATGGATCGTGGATCGGGTCCGGATCTTAATTTTTTAGATCCGTCGGATCCGAGTCCAGGAATACGGATCCAGGTCCGGGTCCGGACAATGAAACCCGAATCCGGACCAGGATCCGTAATTAAAGATTAATTGTATTTTTTTATTTATTATTTACCCCGAAAATATTGAATAATTAATATTATTTGATATCCACGTAAATCCAATTGCATGAACATAATTAAATAAGCATGTAAACTATTTAAAATAAGGTGAAATATACAAATATGAAAACTGAAACTAAGAATTTTATGTTAATCACGTGAACTCATTTTGAACCAATTTATGAATCTGAAATCGTCGGATCTGGATTTATATCCATCGAACCTGGACCGCCGGAACCAGAATATATTCAAACCCTTTGCCATCCTTAGTCAGAGATCACGTTACAGACAGAGTGAGAGTCAGGTGTCACTATCAGTACGAAACCACCACTCCACGCGCCACTGATCACGTGAGACTAAGACAACATGATATTGGACCGTTGTAACGGGTTCTTGTTCTGACCAAAAGAAGGTACTAATACTAACATCCAATTCAGCCCCAGCATAAAGGGTAAGAAAGACTTTTCAGCGACGCTGCACCCCATTATCTATTTGCTCTCTTTTAAGGTCTTCAGCTACATTGCTGAGTAGACTGTGGGCGTTTTGTTTCCAATTCCAAGCAGGCAAATCCATCCTTAATTTTGCGATGTCTGATCCCTTCCCCTATCAGCCAGATCAACTTGATTACTCTCAAGGGTATGATTTTTCACCCCTTTTAGTCACTGTTGTTGTTTAGATCGAACTTTTCTTGTTTTGTTTGGTTTAATTGTTTTTTCCGCTGGTTTGTGCTCTTTTTGGTTGTGAAAATGCTTGAAATTTTGGCTCTGATGTGTTGAAGAGTCTGATTTTGAAACTCAGAAATTTGCTGTTGAAATGTCGTGATGGTGAACATGCATTTATTTCTTCAGATCTGATTTTTCTTCTTTTGTTTGTTATGTTTTTCTCAAATTTGTGTTCTTGTTACGGATCTGGTAAAATACAGAGTTAAAACTTGTTGAATTTTGGATTGATGGCGAACATGCATTTTACTCCATTCTTAGACGCTAACATTTCCAGTTTTCAGTTTCAGTGCTACCTTGCCTTTTCTTTTAGATGGTGCATTTCTCTTTAAATAATATTGTAATTTTTTTGGTGTGAGATTCCAATTCAGTCATTTTACGCTGACTCATGGAAGCCCAATTGTTGCAGTGTCAATGATTTTAGCATATCAGCCTCAATTGCTCAGCAAAATCTTCAGTTTGTGCTGAATCAGCAATTCGAGGATGAGGCATTCGAGGAAAATGAGCAACAACAGCAGCAGAATGATGTTGTGAATGAAGTCCCTATTCAAAACAATGGCAGTGTTCCTGAAGTAGAGGAGAAAAACTTGCTTTGGCCGGTTCTTCCTGGCGAGTCTGGCGAAGGGTTGCCTTATGCCCCGATCGATTGGCCATATCCTGGCGATTTTTGGACATGGAGGGTAGGAAAGAGGTTCACTTCTACTGGGTATTTCCAGGATAGGTTTCTGTATCTTCCTAAACGACTTGGTAAGCAGTGTTTTGCTAGCCAGCCATCTGTTGCAAATTATATAAGGACGCACTTTCCAGATGCCGATATCGATGCGTTTTTTGCATCCTTTGCTTGGAAGATTCCTGTTAAGTACGAAGCTCCACCGAAAGGTATAATTCATTGTTTTCCTTCCCTTCTCACTTATTTTGTATATGAAAGAATATTCGACATTGTTTTTATGTAGGGATCACCAAAGTCCTTTGTGCTTGCTTTTTATTTGAAGCTGTTGTCCTTCTTTAGTTAGTTTGACGGTTTAAATTTAACACATTGCCTGTGACTTGTGAGTTAAATGCGGCCCGCTTTGTCGAGTTTCTTACCAAAAGTAGTTTTTTTTCACTTCAAAATATGTTGAAAGTCTCTCCTTAAATTTCAAGGTCCCTTTGCTTTTCCGCCACCTTCCAAAATACTTTCTTTGCTTTATTTTCACCTTTACTTAGATTAATGTTGAAAATGGTCATCAATGGATTAGCGTTTGTTGTCAATTTTATAGTCAGTAGGTTTGGAGGATTTAAAGGATTCGGTAGTCTTATGTGGTTTGCAAATGCTGACGTGAAAATAGCATGGTTTTAAAAAAAAATCGTTTCATGAGAAACCGTAATTTGTTTATGAATGAAGTGCTGAGCCACTTCAAAACTAATGTACTTGACTATTTATGGATATTGTTTTCTTGAAGGCTTTTACACCATTGTATCTCAAAATGACAGCTCACCAATTTCTATTTTAACTAGTTTTGTTTTCATTGTTAGAGTTACCTGCTCCAGTACAGGACGAAAAAGCTGCCGCCGGTGAAGAAGAAAATAAGCCGGAAGAACTTCTTACTGCCAGCGGGAGGAAGAGGAGGAGTTCCACAATTCAGCCACCAAAACAGGCTGAACCACCAGCTCCCACACCTAAGCGAACAAAGCGCACTTCAGCCAAATCCCCGGCCACAGCTAAGAATTCCCAACAGAGTGGAGAAAAGTCAACGTCCACCAGACCGAGGCGAACAAAACAAACCGAACCCACCGAGGCTACACCGCAATCATCAACCGCGAAGCGAAAAACTCGACACTCCGCTAAACCATCAGCTCCCACAGATGCCAGCAATGAAAACGGTGTAATTGTCCCAGCCGAACCAGTAATTGAGCCAATCCCTGAAGACTTCGATAACTACCTCAACTCTTTGGACGACATTCTCACCCAACCACTATGCCTATTCGAATTCCCCTCCGATACGAACAACGATAACTATTCTGCTCTGAATGAGATGACAGAAGCAAGAGGCCGGCTTTCTTCGCTTCTTGCCATGGATTTTCCTTCCCTGATCTTATCAACCAACATCGCTGAGCTGGCCGATCTAGCCTCCATGCTTCGAAACGATCCCAGGCTCAACGCGGAGCAGCTTGTGAAGCTGAGGTTGATCGAGGAAATCCCGACTTTCAGCGAGGTTTTCTTGGAGAGCAAGGAACTGATTGCGCAGGTTGACGAATTCTTCGCCACCTTGGAATCGAAGAAGAACAAAGCGGCATCTTTGAAGAAGGAGTACAACGAGCTGAAGGAAAAGACGGACCAGCTTCAATCCCAGGTGGATTTGAGCACGACAGCTGTGCAGGAAATCGACCACCAGATCGCGCTGCTTCAATCCAGGCGGGCCGAGCTGACTGGTACGATCAAAGGTAATAAGGCAGCGAAGAAGGAGGTGCTGACCGCTCAGACGATGGTGGCTAATGCGATACCGAAGGTGGTGCAGCAGATCCAGCTCGCCAACGCTAAGATGCCGGAGCTGGAGCTCAAGAAGAACAACGCGTTGAAGCGCGAAGCTGAGATTCTCGCAAAGTTTGCTCCTTTACAGGGGTTTTCGCTCTAAGAGATGGCTGACTAGGACTATGTTTAATCTGTATTATTAATTTGTTACATGGTTTAGAAGACGGTGGTCGGTCTTGTCTTGTTGTGGGTACGATGCATAACTCTGTACTTGAAACTAGGATCTGTTGAAGGTATTTAATTGCATGAGTCTAATTTTCTTGTGAATGTGGCTTGAATTAGCTCTCCTCTTTACCCAGGAATTTTGTTACTACTTCAAAAGCCATTCTACTTAAACTTAAAGGTGCCTCTTGAGCAAAAAAAATGGTCGAATTATCCATAACAGGGCAATGGATTTTGGATCTGATCCGAATTTGCGGATCTAAATAACTGTTGGTATTTGCAATAAAATTTTTTGGATTCAAAAAATATTTTATAACCATATTAATATTATAATGTATACAGTTAATTAATCAAAGTATATTAAAAATAAACAAAATGAGTATGTTTTTAATAATCGAGTGCACGCGTTAAATTTGGAACGGATCCAAAATCAACCTTGCTAAAATGGATCTAAATCTAGCAGGATCAAGTTTAAATCCGGCATGTTGCTTCATAGCCACGTGCTTTTAGATAACAACATGACCAGTGATACAAGCGAGGTTCTTTTGCTATACCAAAGTTATAATTGCTTCCTTGGCATTGTGTTGTATATATTACCTATTTTTTTGTTGCATGTTACCTGTTTAACAGCTTTATTAAATAAGAAATTGTACAACATAGTATTATAAAAAAAAATTTACAACACATTACCCAAAAATGTTCCACAAGCTAAAATCAAACGGGCAAACACAGGTAGAGGAGATTTGGATTCTCTAAATTTTAAAAATAATTTTTAATCTAAATTTGAATAATTTAGTTAATTCATTTAAATTTAAATGGTTAAAATTCAACGCACATTTTTCTAAAAATTATTGTCTCAGTTAAGCTGTCTGTAACTTCCTAATCCGGCAAAAGGTCCAAAACAAACCAGCATAACTGATCAGGCACTTGGCTGTCAGCGACAGAGCCGTTATTTCTTTTATCTTCGTTAGGGTTTTCCATTGGCGCTTAATTTTCCGATCCCTCTCATAATTTTTCTTCCTTTTCCTTCATTTTTACCCTTTCCAGTTCTCTATTTCTTGATTTACCGACGTCTGAATGTGATGACAAAGCTACCCTTTTCAGGTGAATTTTTTTAATATGAATTCTCTCTGTATAGCTTCAAGTTCAATTTATGTTGACTGATTTTTTTGAGTTTTTTAATTAGCGAAATCCAGAGACAATTTTTATTGCTTTTCGCTCTAAATAATCTAACTTTTAATCTGTTGAAAATTTCTCACTTTTTGTTTCAGAAGTTTTCTTTAGCTTTATAGTTAATTTATTTTTTCCCTTGTATGATCAGATAACATTTGATACATTAGAAGCTGAATTTCTTGTCTCTTTCTAGTTCTTGTTGCGAGATTCGATCAGGTATTTTTTTTTTGAAATTAGTGTTTGTCATCTTTAAATCTCTAAAATTATGCCTGTAGGATTTGGAGTTTCTATAAACAGTTCAATTTACCTGCATTAATAATTGAATAAAGTGCTTTCTTCTATCGGTTAAGTGTTCGCAACTGAAAACGCTAGTTGGTAAATAAATGTACTCAGATTTCTATATTTTCATTGATGAAAAGTGTCCAAGTGCGATCTCTTTCATACATCAATGTTTTTCATTGACAACTGAATGCAATAGATAGGAGCCACATAGAACCATTTTGATGTATATGTGTAAACTATGTCTGAGGCAAATAAGTGTTCCTTCCTTGTACTGATTTGTAGTAATTATTTGGTTTCCTTTCAAAATTCTGTTAAGAGACACTGTTTGCTTGTCTCGTTAGGATAATTAGGTTTTAGATTTCAACTTCATTTAGGATTGCTGTTGAGATAAGAATTCAAAATAGAATAATTAGGACAACTTATTAGCTTATGCATTGATTTTAGATTTTTGGTTTTGTAAATTACAGATATTATCTCTTTTATTTCCCAATTTTGGATTTTGCTTGAATGAACACATCTTGGATGCTTTTTAGCTTATGAGTGATAATTTTTTGTTTTCTGCTCATTCAAGATCATTTTGTATTGATAAATTAGTTTGACTTTAATATATCAATAATCTGTTTATGTATTAGTTTAGATTTTGGTTTTTAATGATTCGTAGATATTTATTGCTTTTGTTTCCCAGTTTCTTTATATATGTTTGAGTCAATGAACAAAATATAGTAATTCCCTTGTTATGAATCATTTGTCGCGGTAGTGTGAGCTTTGCTCTTGCACAAGCATAGCTCCAAATTTGAGGCTGTTTGATAAACTGCTTCAACTCTGTCACATATAAAGTGCTTATTACTTTAAATCAATTCTGTAATATCATTTGAAGTTTCAATTAAGTTAAAAGTCCCTTACTATAACTTCAAATTTTTTAAAATTCTAAGTTGAAAATGATAGCAATAATAATAGTATTAAGAAGAAAATTTGTAACTTTAAGCAGAAATTGACTTGGGTATATATAACTTACTCTGGTATTATCTCTTGCAAAAAAACTATGCACAATTACACGCATACCTGATAAAGTTCTCGTAGATTACTATATGTGTCTACCTAATGGTATGTCCTTGAATAGTCAACATTTTCAATATTTTTTTTATTGCGCAAATGCGCTTAATATTATTAGATTACAAAAGAAAAACCGTATCCCACCTCGGATATGGTTCGAACTTGTGACCTCTAGGATCACAAATTTAGTGTCTACCACTAGGCGTAGACATCGACCACGTCAACATTTTCAGCATGCAGCACTTAGTTTCCTATTTAACAGAATTAAATTCAGTTGCTGTTGGAGAATTAGCTTCAATTTCTCGATGATGACTTAGTTCCAGTATTTACGGTTCTTCCATGTCCACAAAATAGAATATCTATTTCTCTATTCGGAGCAACATAAAATAATAATAATAATAATAATAATAATAATAATAATAATAATAGAAATTCTTCTTCATGACAATATCAGTCTAATTTGTCTTTACTTGTATATGTAAGCAGTTTTTGGTCCAGTTCCTAACAAATATATTGCATAGGATATGATTGTTTTTTCATCTGAACCAAGGTAATTACCGCTCAGAATGGAGTCGATGGAATTTGATGATAAAAGTAACAGGAATGCACCAAATATAAAGGAGAATGGAGTTGAGTTATGGCCAGTGGCCCCTGAAGAGGGTGGGGATGGTTTGCCATATGCTCCAATATGGCCAAAACCAGGCGATGTTTGGAGTTGGAGGGTGGGGAGGAGGGTCGCCTCCACTGGTCATTTTGTGGATAGGTACTTATATCCACCTCGTCATCTTGGTCGCTTGAAAAATGAAAAGCATAATAAAAAACGTGGCTTGCCTAGTAAGCTTTCAGTTGAAAGATTTATCCGGTCATTATTCCCAGATGCAGATGTTGAAGCTTTTTTTGCCTCATTCAGCTGGAGAATACCTGCAAAGATGTCACCTTTTAGTGGTCAGTTCTGCTTTTTATGTTTTATATATCTGTAGTTTAGCCTTTAAGCTCGTTGAGTAATATAAATCTGTTTTGGACAGTACGTATGTTTCATCTTTTGACAAATGTTATCGCATGCGTGATTCACTTTGACGAAGCCAATTCAGCATGCAATGCCTTAAATGACTCATTTCCATCACGCCTGCTTTTTGAAATTCTGTTGCAAATAAAATTAGTTTTCGATTGCTACTAGAGTTAAGTGGTTTAAATATTCGCACAAGAGTTCTTTATCAATGTGATGTTGCATATGACCATAGTTGTCAAATCGAGAATCAAAATCCCAATTTTGTGAATCGTGAATTGATTCGTCCGATTCTGTGCCGATTCATAGCTCATAGATTCGAACTTATTTACGGCTGAATCGAACCGAATCGTACGATTTACGTACGATTTTGATTTTTGATAACTGTGCATATGACTAAAACGAAATCTTACTCTAGTATCGTGTTGATCAAAGTTGTGTACTATAGAATCGTATTTATTCTCGTAGATCATTTAGTACTAATATTTCTGTTTCATTTCATCAATCTGTTGGTATTGGTTCTTAAAATTTGAAACTAGTCTGACATGAGTTTGATGTCCATATTCGTGTCCTACATTTAAAATGATATGATAGAGAGAAAGTATGATTTTTTATTTTGACCAGCACTTCCATTTTCTTCACTAGCATAGTTATACTTGAGCTTTTATCTAGCAATATTCGAAGTTGAGATTGTCTTGCATTATTCGAAACTGTCCCATCCCATCAATTGTTTTCTGAACATAAATGACCTAAAAACAGGTAATCCAGAAAGCAACGTTCTTTCATGTTTTGAAGAAGCAGCCGAGAATTCAGAGTCCGACTCCCAGTCTGATGGTGTGGCTTGCAAGGCCGGGAACAAGAAATGCGGCAGTCTTGTGGCACAAAAAGGAAACCAACCGTTCGGTGCAATATTGCCTTGCAATATCTGTTGCAGTGAGCCTCGTTTCTGCCGCGATTGTTGCTGTATTTTGTGTTGCAAGACCATAAAGCCAAAGAATGGAGGCTTCAGCTACATCAAATGCGAGGCTTTGGCTTGTGATGGCTATATATGCGGCCATGTTGCTCACATCGACTGTGCTCTTCGAACATACATGGCTGGAACTGTTGGTGGAAGCATTGGTCTAGATGTCGAGTATTATTGCCGCCGTTGTGATGCTAAAACCGATCTTATTCCGCATGTTACCAGGTTCATTCAGATTTGTCAATCCATTAGTTCTTGTGAAGAAGTAGAAGAAATACTTAGTCTTGGCATTTGCATTTTACGCGGGTCCAAGAAAGATAATGCGGCCGAAATGCTGAGGCGATTTGAATCAGCCTTGGTGAAGGTAAAATTGTTATTCTCTAGGTTTAGTGGGTTTCCAATTTTCCCTGATGTCATCCTGAACTTTCAAAAGTGCATAAGTTTTCCCCCTCAATGGCACGTGTCGGATTTTGGTTGGTTTGACTTTTCAAAGATGCGATTTTTCTGTTTTTCCTTGCCCAACCAGAAGTTGGCACGTGGCATTGAGGGGACAAACTTGTGCACTTTTGCCAAGTCCAAGGGCTAATTAGTACTTTTAAAAGTTCAGGGTGACATCAGGCAAAAGTTGCCTATTTCAAGGGGGTTTTGATACATTTAGCCTTCTTATTAACATCGCTAAACTAACATTGATGATGATTTTGTACTGGTATCAGCTTAAATCTGGAGCTAATTTTGAGGATCTATGGGTAGTTGAAGAGGATCTCCCAACCATTTTAACTGGTAATATATTCTAACATGTTCAGAACGAGTTCAACCGGTAAATTTCATTGTTGCCTGACATTTTGCATTCCTTGCATGCAGAACAAGTTTCTGATGTTTGTATGGTTGGTAATAAACAAGATCATTCAGACAACAAAACAAGCATGCTTGACACTTCATCTTCGTCTTCTCAATACCGTGCTGAAACTTTGGAACTTGAGGATGAGATTGATCAGACGCTCTATGAACTTAAAAAATCTCAGGCTTTTGAATACAGTATCGCGGAGGAACTGCTTTATGCTCAAAAGAATTGTATACAAAACCTTTATCAGCAACTTGAAAGAGAGAAATCTGAATTGGCACACCAAACGTTGAATTCCAAAAGAGACATGTTACTTGCTACCGTTGCTGTAAGGGAGAATCGGATAAAAAAGGAAACGGAAAAACTCAAGAATATGAAAGCAGTAACCAAGGGCTTCGGAAGGACTTCTAAGCGCATATTGAAAGAATATTTCGGTCTAGAAGTCAATGAGTAGATTCAAATTCTTTTTCTTATAAAATTTGTCTATTTTTTAGGATTGAGGTAGATATATAGTTTTAAATTTTTCAAATTGTTCATGATTCATGTTTTTCCAGAGACTCGGTTAAATTCTGAGTGACTTAAACATCCAAATAATTTCAGGCATTCAATCCATTGCAATCTAGAAAGTTTTTACAGAATCCTCACCTCAAGATGAACCAACAGAATCAACAAAGCCCAATTTCAGTCACATAATCATTAAAGAAAATCATAGAAAATAAGTTTCATTTAATAGAAAAACAATGCTACAAAATCTTATATTACATTTATTCGGAGAAAAAAAGAAGAAAATGAACTAGATAATAGTATATATGATTGTCGCTGTACAAGAAGAAGGTAAAAATAATTGTTGTTTTCGGTTACCTAAATCACTTCTGTTATCTGTTACAGATCAAATGTTGGGAATGGGACTGAATAGCTCAAGGCCCCAACAAAGATGGTTAAAATATTACCATAATGTTCATCTTCTTGGCAGTTTTCCTACACCATTCATGCCAATTATTAGCATAAACATTTCATTTGTGAAATGTCTTATGAATCCGTCTGCATCATTGATAAATGCATTGTTTGGAAGCATGTTTTCGTCAACTAGTAGTACAATTCATCATTTTCAAACCAAGAGATCCTTAGATTCAATAGAAAAATCAAATCAACAAAAGGAAAGATACCACAAAAACCAATTTAAGGAAAATTTCGGCAATTTAAATTTACAGAGAAACAAAGGAAGAGAAGGAGAACAATCAGAAATCTTAGAGGGAGGAGAGACCCAATTTTCAATTCATTCAATAGCTACAAGTAACTCAGGCTAATAGCCATACTTAGGAAGATTTTTGTAATAAAATATAAATCAGGAAACCACAACAGAAAGTCACAAGAAAAGAGAAAACTAATCATTCATTAATCATGAACATTTCTGTAGTTGATTCAGTTCAAATAGATGCTATCTGTCAATGAGTGATACGAAGGCATAAAGTAACGTCATCTCGTTAGCAGTATCACGAGCAGTAGAAGGCTCATTCTTCGAATCTTGGTCAGTTACCCCGTCTCGAATGGCCCACCCTTTCATGGTTTCTTGGTCTTGAGTTTTGAGACCGCCTCGTTTCCAGTAAGGGTGAGTTCGGCTCGTTATACTTTACAATGTGATCAATATCTGGCACTTCCTTCTTCATGAAACGTGACAATGGCCGTTTATCAAAAAGAGTTATCTGCGCAACTGTCTCCTATTATTCAGCAACCGTTTCCCTCTTTCTAGGGATCATGATTCAGATTGACCAATTCAAATGATCCCACGATTTGGGGAATCCAAGGAGGCTTATGAAGGGGGAGCGCGGAGTCCATTAACAGGTTCTATAATCTGAAGTCTCTTCCTCTAAAACACTCTATAATCTTATAATCTAAAAAAGCACGATAATCAATTGACTGACTTGAGCGTCGGAGGTTGCCCGGGGGAAAAAGACCCTGACCTTCACTTGATTTTACACTATTTTGCAGGTGGAACTCAACGTTCAAACAACCTGACGTATTCTGAGGTCCAACGGCGATCAAATCACGGACGACAAAACCCGTCGGACTTTCACTTAATAAGAACATTAAATATACGACACACAACTGTAATGAAAAGTAGTAAGTTAATTAGGGCAA
>CATIWQ010496467.1:0-10154 GCA_949673415.1 Euphorbia schlechtendalii
CGAACATTTTATACTAGCACATCTCAATTTATCTTTAGCATGTGTTAGTTGGTCACACTAGTCTATTACAACACAAACTCTTTTCTAATTCATCCAATAATTCTTGGATGATCATGCATTCATTAAAATATCCACATTTATGTCCATACTCTTTTATCCTTCGAATATGAATGCATGATCCCCTTGTTATTTAGCTTCATATACTCATATGTCCTTCATTAACCTAGCCGCAGTTTTTTAGAATTTTTTTATTAGTATCGAATATTTTTTTTTTGTTACACAAGACTTCCATATGACTCCTCCATTTCAACCGCTCAACATTAATTATATGGGTTTTATCTATTTTATTTACTTCATCATCTCGAAAGACGGAACCAAGATACATAGTGTTCACACTTTGACACAATAGCATCGCTTAGTGTTACTTCTTCATTTTCCTTTTTATCCTATGTTGAATTTATTGTACATATGGTCCGTTTTACTTTTAAACTTAGAGCCTTTCCTTCGAACCAAATTTGTTCCTAGATACCTTAGCGACAAAAAAACTTTAGTATTCTACCAACAAATTTAAAAGACATTTATACATAAAAAGATATATATGTATGTATGTCTTGGCTGAAAAAATTATTAGTTTGATTGTATTAATTTTGAAAGAGAAATCATCTCTCTATTATTAATTTGAAATCAAGAGAAGAATACAAATTGATAAGCCCTTGTATTTACAATGAGTTAAGCTATGCATCTATACAGGTAGAGTAAACTAGTAATTGCCAAGTTCACAAGTTTGTAATGAGCTCAGCAACTTCACTTCATTCTGTTACCGCTAGTTAGATCCGTAACTGACTTGATGACATGGCGATTTGTGGCATCTCAAGGCACTGGTTCATAGTGTCCGCTTAATGTTTAACAAATTTTTGAATAAATTATTTCTTCATTCTGCTGTTTTTTTTATTTTTATTTACTTTTAATAAAGTTGAGGCTGGAAATTTTATTATAGTCAAGGAAAAAAACTACAAAACGAAGGAAAAGAAATAAAAGAAATAAAAAAGCTAAGACCATCGTATAAATTTGTGAATTAATCATTTCTTGTTTCTGCTTTTATTAAAAAGACTTTAATATATAGTCAATTATTCTCCCCTTTTTAAAAAGTCTGTTATTATATAGTTTTCCTATCCATTGGAATCTTGCCTTGCAAATTGCAATTAAAGTTTGAAGTTGATATATAGATTAAAATATACTGAAATTAAACTTTATTTAAATACCTTTTGAAAAAGAAATTATAAATAATTAATATTAAACTATTTGATTGACAAATATTTTACTATACAGGACCATCATAGAATTGACATCAACACATCAGTAACCAACAATAACTAAGCAAACAATATCAGATGTGCAAACTATTTCAGATGCTTAAATTGCAAACTGTTACCCTCAAAATTTTCTACCATCGCACGATCGTTGGGACAAATTGAACCACATAACTACCTTCGTACAATATGACACCTAATATTACAAAATCGTCATTTATACGGTTTTAATTAAAAGGTATATATATAATTTTACTAAATTTATGGTGACATGTATTTGTCAAGGTAAATATCGATTGGCGTTAATGAGTCAAGTACAACTCATGTATTTGACTTGAGTTAATTTGTTGTCAATTATAAATATATTTTAGGTGAAATCATATTACAATTAATAGTTTATCAATTAATTATAGTATATTACAAAATAATGTTGTATTGCTTTTATCATCATGTATTTGTCGTTGTAAAATCAAGGAAATGGGTTGTTTGTTATTTTTCATTTAACATTACTTAGTTTAGGATTCCAAAAAACAATGTTAAAAATTACGTTATGGGTATAAATGTTTTTATTCTTCTCTTTTTAGGCCCCTTATCTTCAATTTCAATGTTGCTTTGTCTTTTTATCATTGTTTTCTTCTTATTTAACGAGGCTTTGATTTTTATGCCATTAGTTAAACTTCAAAATATTGGATTAAATATCTTTTGGATCTATTTAATAACTCAAATGTTTTGTTGGTGTCTGATTTATTAAAGTCGTTTATTTGATGTTTGATGTATTCACTTTTTATCAATTGGTTATTTAATGTATTTACCATACTGGTGCATGATCTATTTAATTTTAGTACAAAATGTGTTTATCAAACAACACAAAAAATGTAATTATATTATCATTTAGAGAATGAGTATTTTTCGTTGATCATGCAATAAAACTGTCAACCCACAATGATCTCTTAAGTTATCGTATTAAAATTTGATATGCCAGATACTAAATAGGCAAACATCGAGTTCGTTAGACACCAAATATGCAATTTCAATAAGTCACACACCAAAAGAGCATTTGAGTTATAGAAGAGACTCCAAAAAGGTATTTAATCCTCAAAATATTCATGGGGTATTATCACATGTTCAAAGTTGAGGCTACTCTCTAATATTTTCCTACAAAAAGTACGAGAGATAACTAATACATTAGAGACTACTCCCATATTTTGTCTTTTACCAAAAAGTATGATAGATAACTAATACATTAGAGTAATGTTCAATTTTGAACATTAACATTAGAGAATCTCAATCCCTACAAAAATATTTAGTCCAGGTTAAACATGAATGTCTACGCTCATACTCAAACAGTCGAACTAAACTGCAAGTTTATAAATTATTTTATTTTAAATTCAATCTAGAAACTATATAACTTACTCGACATTTTCAATTGAGATGAAATACTTTTAATTTTGTGATATCAATAGTGGTATTTATTATAGTTAAGAATTTGGATGTTTTTCATTGTCAATGATGTTTAATAGCAGTTGGAATGTTTCTTAAAATTACTAGTAATAAAGAACGAAGCAGCTCAAATATTTAGTAAAACTAGCATTTTTAAGGTTTATAAGTTCTAAAAACAATTTTTTTTTGAAAAACAAGTTCTAAAAACAATTAAATTACTAAAATTGTCATCTAAAGCATAGTTTGTGTATAAAATTAAATGATAGCATATATATCTTATTATTTGGCCAAATTATTGATGCTTATAATTATAAGCTACAATAAAAAAAATTTTTAACTTGTATACTTGTAAGTTGAAATAAAAGTTGTTATAGAAATACATATGAAAAGTGTTTATAAGTTGAGTGAACTAACCAACTTAATAAGCAATGAGAAAATTCATCATAAAACCTATTTAGTGTAGCTTTGCGGTTTATATCCATCGGTTATTATTGAATCATTTATATTTCTGAAAGAGGTAAAAGCAATTTTAGCCAAACTTCTAGAACTATCGATCAATGTCGAAAAAGCTACAAATTCCCCTCCCTCTCTTGACTCACCTCCCTCGAGGCATTGCCAAAACATTTGACTCTTCACCCATTTCACTATATAGGATTAGTCAATTAAATTATAGATAGTAAATGGATCGGTTTGAAAATAAATGAATTGCTATTAGTAGAATATTATTCTCGTCAGACTTAAACCGAACTAAAATAAGAAGAGTTAGGATAATTTTATTTCCAATGACCAAAGTAAAGAAACCAGTTGGGTCTCTCATAATTTCTAACCTCGACAAAAATTATTTTTATACACCCTAATTTAATTCCTAATGGACCCTCATAAATATGAGCCTTTCAACTCAACAAGCGTTAACTATTTACATATTGATTTAATTTACAACCGAATTCTGATCTTTAATGGATTAACTTTACCCAATAAAGTTAAATTGGTACTATTAGGGAAATCATGTCAACTTCAAGGTGAAATTATATTATAATATATACTTTCACATCTATTAAATAAGGTGAACAAGAATTCGCCATAATATATGACTATGACTTCTAAATTGAAAATTACATTAATATAATAATATATAGCTATAACATGGTATAGTATATTATAGCATTGTACTTGACCAACTCTAATTATAAGCTAAAAACTGAATTGTGGAAAGGGGACCATTTCCCCAAAACTACACATGGACATAACTCTCTTTGCTCAAAAACAAACACTCCCTCACTTCTACCCTCTCCAAATCAGCCATGAAATAGATATGCACAACAGCAACAACAACAACTTCAGTTTGATCAATTCCAATAGCCACACATCGACTAGCCGTTCATCTGATTCGGGTGAGCCTTGTGGTTCAACAACCAACAAATGGGCATCAAAGCTTCTCAAAGAGTGTGCTAGAGCCATCTATGACAAGGATTCAACCAAGATCCATCAACTTCTTTGGATGTTAAATGAGCTTTCTTCCCCTTATGGGGATTGTGATCAAAAGTTAGCTTCTTACTTCCTCCAAGCTTTGTTTTGTAAGGCGACCGAATCCGGCCGGCGGTGTTTCAAAACTCTAACTTCCGTTGCTGAAAAGAGTCATTCTTTTGATTCAGCTAGAAAACTTATCCTCAAGTTTCAAGAGGTAAGCCCTTGGACAACTTTTGGTCATGTTGCTTCTAATGGTGCAATCTTGGAATCTTTAGAAGGAGAATCTAAACTTCATATCATTGATATTAGCAATACTCTTTGTACTCAATGGCCTACTTTGCTTGAAGCTTTAGCTACAAGAAACGACGAAACTCCGCATTTGAAACTCACTATTGTTGTTACTGAAGCAAACATATCGAGACCCGTTATGAAGGAGATAGGCCAAAGGATGGAGAAGTTCGCGAGATTGATGGGTGTTCCGTTCGAGATAAATGTGATCAGCGAGATAAACAACTTATCTGAGCTCACCAAAGAAGGATTAGGTGTTCAAGAAGACGAAGCGATCGCAATCAATTGTATGGGATCGTTGAGACTAGTTGAAGTAGAGGAGAGGGATTCTTTGATTAGAATGTTTCAATCAGTTAGACCTAAAGTTGTTACTATTGTTGAAGAAGAAGCCGATTTTAGTAGCACAAGGTTTGACTTTGTTAAGTGTTTTGAAGAGTGTTTGAGGTATTATACTATTTACTTTGAGATGCTTGAGGAGAGCTTTTCACCTACTAGTAATGAGAGATTGATGTTGGAAAGAGAGTGTTCTAGGAGCATAGTTAGGGTTTTGGCTTGTGAAGACGAGGAAGAAAATAGTGGTGTCGCTGAGAGGAGAGAAAGAGGGATTCAGTGGTCAGAAAGACTCCAACAAATGTTTACACCAGCCAGATTCAGTGAAGATGTAATTGATGATGTTAAGGCACTGCTTAAGCGATATCGAACTGGTTGGTCACTTCTACAACCTCAAGGAGACGAAACTCTCGGACTTTACTTGACATGGAAAGACGAACCCGTAATTTGGGTTTCGATTTGGAAACCCTAAATTTTTTTGAAAAATTTCTTCTGCACTACTCCAGTCATCTTGTGGTTTGTGATCATGGCAATTTATTCTCAAAGTTTGAAGGTAGATTGATGATGATCATAATCATATACTTATCACAATAATCACGGTGATAAATCTTCATCTATATATATTGATATTTGTTGTTTAATTAAGTTAAAATTGTACCTTCTGTTTCAGCTTTTATTTGCTTGGGACTTTGTTGTTGCTTTTTCTAACTGTTTTTAGATTATTGTATCTGTTTGGAGGTGTTTGCAATTGTACCACTTTTTTCAGTTCCATTACCAATTATATATGTTTATGATTTTATCCCTTTTCTTTTTTGGATTCCTTGCTCAATGTCTTTCTCCTCATACCTTTCTGCATGAATCCATGAAATTATAAGTATGGCATGTTTGTTGTTGTTTTCTGGGTCGTAAAATTGTTTCTCGTATATTTTTTCAAAAAGCATGTTCTCGCATATCTTTAGGGAAATTGGACGGAAAGTCATGGAGAAACTACTGCAAATCTAAGCTCACCTTCAAAGTAACCTTGTTTAATATTTGGAAAAACTAAATTATTGGTCGTGTAATAATTCTTTCATTCGAAACATAAAATATCAAAGTACAAGTACACAATCTAATTTATCAATGAATTTAATAATTCATGGATTACACATATAATTGATAAATTAATTTTTTTAATAAGTAATTAATCAATTAATATAACTATTTGTTGATCTGGTTTGCTAATTTTATTTTGTTTTATCTTCCATAGAAAATTGAGAAACCCGATTGACCTTATGTTCTGGAAACATTGCTAGAATGTTGCAACCAAAGTTGTTGGTACTCTTCAGCATATAACTGTAGTATGTATTAAATTATTGGGCTGATTTTGTTTAGTTGCTTTTGTTTATTGCTGCAATGCTATTTGCTAATAGTATATTATTATTGATACATTTTTATATTTGAACAACTAAAATCAGTTATTTAATTATCATACTTAAAACTAAACTAGTTGTTTGATGGAAAAAGTTTCCAAATACTCATTAAATTTGATGGAGATACATATATAAAAAGGAAATTAAGTAACAGAAATGTACAGCTTAATTATTTTAAATCATATATGATATTATAGTGAATTAATAAATTTGTTGATGGTTGTTATGGTGGCCTGCAAGATTTTTTTCTTCGTTTCTAAATTTCATTAGTTATAGTAAAAGATAATATACAGTAAACATTTGTTTTATGTAATACTTTTGTAATTGCATAGAATAATTGAATGCTATATTAAACCATTTGTATTATATAATATTTTTTTAATAAAGGACAGATAGTAATTATTTTTTAATTTTATTCACAGTCATACTTTTTAGTAGATAGTCTATTTCAATAATAATCAAGATACAATAAGTAAAAGTAGATAAATAATTTAAAATAATTCTACACTAGTTTTTCTATTTTCTTTTTATATGATGTGACACAATAAATGTGAAACATTGTTTATTTAATTTTCTACATGTAAAAATCAAATAAAATGTCAGATCATCAAATTAATTAATATTTAAATATTGAAAATTGAAAAACTTTATTTAATTTGTAATTAAGTTTTTTTATTATTTAATTTTAAATTTCAAAATGAAATGAACAATCTAATGTGACTATCATTCTAAAAGAAATTATCTACTTTTAAAATCATTAACATGTCATCAATGTGCATTTTTATTTCGCATGTCATATAATCCTATAATACATCATCTACTAAAGATAAGGTTCATTGTTTTGTTTGGTAGTGCATTCAGAATCAGCCCAATGAAAAATACAATACAACACTTGAAATTTGGACTTCTCATCCATAATGCGGGGAAATATAGTAAGGATCGGGTCCATATGATCATTTTCTTGCATGCTTGATATGTGTTTTAAAAATGAATAAAATAATAAAAAAATAAAAATATAACGTGTAAAAAAGTAAAAGTATGAAGTGGTTTTTAGGACACATATCAAACATACAAGAAAATGATTATCAAAATCTAGTCCTTGCTATAATTTTCTCCACACTGCACTATGTGTGCCCGGTTTTGTATCATTTGGCCCCATCTTTACGCATTGCGGGATTTAAATGGAAGGTCCAAATTTCAACTTAGAATACCCGAAAAAAATCGAACATCGAGCACCAAGGAGAAAAAGGAAAAACCAAAATTAAAACAGTGCTCGATTGAGAACTTGAAATGCTATCCAAAAAAAAAAGTAAAAGTGAACTTCATTTAGTAATTTTCTAAGCAAAACCCAGAAAATTAGGGGCCAAAACTTAACTAATGAACTTTTTCCTTTGACATGGAATGCGATTAGTTAAAAGGAAAGAAGAGTTGGGTTTAAAGTAAAATATTTTTCTTAAAAAAATGAGTCATTGGGCTTAACAATAACAATAAAAAATAATGCTCACCCCATCCAAAATAATTATTCACTAGACTAAAAACTTTACCACAAATAAATCAAATCTTAAGCTAACAAGGAATCAATGGGTTCAAGGTTCATCTGTTTGGTTTTTGGGTTTTGATGAATTACAACCAAACTGAAAACTAGAATCACTTTAGAAACCTATCCGAATCAATTTTTTCAAAACATACACTTTAATATTTTAATTTACATACATAGTAGTATGAATTGATGACATGTTTGATTTTTTCTTTTGCAAAGTAAAATCCGTTTTCCCCTTTATCAACACTGAATTAGTGATGTGAAATTTAATTCAATGGTTTGCAAAAATAAAAGCGAACATAGAAAAACCACTACATTATACTTGTACTCTTTTGGATGGAGCTCTATTCATTATTCTCATTTTTTATGGTTTTTTTTTGGCAATGATTTAATCAGATGAAGTTAATCTATAATATGACAGTTAAAACAAAGCAATTGTTTTTTAATTTTACTTTTTCAAAATTTTCACATTAAGCTTTAGCGTTTTATATTTCTTTGTCTTTTAAATTTCTTTTTCTATCTTAAAGCTAGTTGGTTTTATGACTCTGTTGAAAAGAAATGTCTTTAGTTCTAGTCAATGGCTTGATAACAACTTTTGTTTATGTTAGAAATACCCGTTCACCCGTGAACAGGTTAAGATCAAAAGATCCGATCCAATATAGTAAAATGAAGTAAATTAAAGATAAAATGTGTTTAAAGACTAATTTGCAAAAATGGAGAAATTTGCAATGAATTTCTCCATAATTTCCTAATTGGGATTTCATAAACATTCAACATTTATAAATAAATGTTTTGGGATAAAATTTATGGTTTGATGAAAATTCAATTTCTCTCTTTCCAGGATATTTCCTACGACGGAGAAATCTCTCACATTCTATGTTATCAATATTCTGAAGATGCAGAAGTTGTGAACAACAATTGTTCTCCGATGCATCATGAGACAATTCTCACTCGGCATACAAATAATCACATCTTTGATCTTGAACATACAAAAAAATGTACGGTTTGAATCCTTTTCTCTTTTGATTTCCGTCAGTTTATCACAATTATTATGAATATCTATCACATTTTTAGATTCTGACATATTTACCTTATATATGTCCCTTTAATTATTAAAATTTTGCAAAAATGAAAACATTTGGTATCTTACATACAATAAATTTGGTATACTGTTAGTGACCTATAGAAATTTTGTAGAGACTTGTATAAATTTTGTAAATTCAAGCTAAGAAAATCGTGTTGAAACCATAGAAATATACAAAAATTTATTGTAACTGATTTGTTAGTTTGCAGTAGACATATTCACTAGGCCGGGTGCTGTTGGACCTAGCCTGAGCCCAGTCACATGAACTGAGCTTGTACACTCGTTTTTGTACTAAGTCCAGTCCGAGCCCACTAACCCAAAGTTTTGTTGGCCAAATTTGATTTGTGTATAATACTCATGCCCGACTCAACGAATAATAATTGAATTTAATTCATGTGTGTATATATATGTGTGTATGAGAATGTGTATATATATGTTTGTGTATGAGAGAGAGTAAATATGTATTATATATATATATATATTTTAGATTTTAATATATTTATATAAATTTAAACTTAGCTACAATAAATATTATTTCATATAAAAACACGTAAAAAAATATATATAATTCTTAAACATGTTTGTTTAAAATTTAACATTTTATTGTTATTCACCATCTTAATAATTAAAAAGAAAAAATCATCATGAACCTATGGATCGGGCTTACTAGATCATTCCCAAACCTGATCCAAACCCGATATTTTAAAATGTTGATCAGATCGGGTTTGAGATAATATTTTTAGTTAAAAACTCGACAATGTTTGACCTAACCCAACCTAATCAACTTATAAGTCTAGTTTGTAGGCAGTTGACTAATTGTGAGCTAAATACTCATGTTTCACCTGCTTAATTATTCAGCTATGCCACCTCAGCTTAGTTGTTTTTGTGTTATGAGTTATGGTCTATGAGGTATTGTGTACATTTGAGTTGAATTACTCCTTGACATTAAATATAAAAAAAAGCTCACTGTTATTAATTATAAAAATCATCTTAAAATCTTTTTTATTAAAGAATATAATTTATTATATCAAATTAGATGCAATTACAATTCTAAATAAAAGTTGACAAGTTCTCATACACGTCGAAAAATCAGCTGCTTTACCTAACAATTATACAACATGATTTGCCGATCGATTATCATAGACAGTTCATAAATTACTTTAAACATAATATTGGAGTTAAAATACCAAACAAACACATAACAAAACATAGCAAACTACACTTAGCTTTTGTAGCAAGACAAACATTCCCTTAGGCAAGACTTAATCTAATAAACAATGTAACCT